>PVJX010026197.1:0-26132 GCA_004027295.1 Dolichotis patagonum | reverse complement strand
TGGGTGCTCCTGTGTTTGGTGCATATATATTTATAATTGCTAGTTCTTCCTCTTGAATTTTTCCATTTACGAGTATGTAGTGAACTTCTTTGTCTCTTTAAATCATTTTAGGTTTGAAGTTCACATTGTCTGCAAATAGAATAGTTACCCCTGCTTTTTTCTGGGTTCCCGTTGCATGGAATACTGTTTTCCATCCTTCAACTTTTAATCTATGAGTTTCTTTTTTGAGTCAGATGCGTTTCTTGTATATAGCATATTGTGGGATCCTGTTTCTTGATCCATTCTGTCAACCTGTTTCTTTTGATATGTGAATTGAGCCCATTTACATTTATAGATATCACTGATATGTATTGGCTTGACTTTACCATGTTGTGTTACTGTTGTTAGTTTCTTGCCTTTCTCCCTTGTTTACTTTCTTGTCCAGCCTGTTGATTTCTTTCTATTGTTGCTCTGGAGATTGTGGTCATTTTTATTTCTATCTAGAATGTTCTTCAGCACTCTTTCTAAGGTTGGTTTGGTGGATATGAATTTCTATAGTTGTTCTTTGTCATGGAAGTTCTTTGTCATGGAAGTTTCTCCATTAAATTTGAAAGACAGTTTTGCTGGGTACGTCAGTCTGGGTTGAAAGCTGTTTTCTTTTAGGGCTTGAAATACTTCACTCCAAGGTCATCTTAACCTGAAGGTTTGGGCTGAGAAGTCTGCTGTGATTCTAATAGGCTTTCCTTGATAGGTGAGTTGTGTCTTTTCTCTAACAGCTTTTAGTATTCTGTTTTTATGCTGTATGTCTGAGATCTTAATAATTATATGTCTGGGTGTAGGTTTATGTTGGTTATGACTGTGTGGCATTCTATATGCCTCATTTATTTGTAGATCCAATTTTTCCCCCATGTTTGGGAAATTTTCTGCCATTATTTCTGTGAACAGCTTAGCTATATCCTTTGCATTGTCTCCTCCCTCCTCACTAATGCCTATTACTCTAACATTGTTTATCCTGGCATCATCTTGTAGCTGTTCGATTGTCATTTCATGCTGCTTTGTTGTTTTTATAAGTTCTACTCTTTCAAGATCACTATCTGCTATCCTGTCCTCAAGGTCCAAAATTCTATCCTCAGCTTCATTTAAACAGCTTTGCAGGCTTTCAATGTAATTTTTTGCTTCTTGCATATCTCTTTCAATTTGTTTCATAGATTCTGCTTGCTTTCTGCATTGTTCATTCAAAGTTTCAAACAATTTCCCATGCTCCTGTAGTTTCTTATCTATTTCTTCTCTAGCTATGTTGAGCAGCTCATTTACTAAGTTTGTTACTTTTGTCTTTACATAAGACATTATTTCTAATTTGATTTCCTCCATAGCCTCATGGATTTGTTTCTTTACTTCATTTGCTATCTTTTCAGAGATTTCTGGTGTATGAATTTTGGGGTCCTCTATTTCATTACCACCTGCAGTTGGTCCTGATGGACTAGATGTTCAGGATTCCATTTTGCCTTTTCGGTTAGTCATTTTCACCTTTTAGGGGAATTTCTGATCTTTCTATTCCAACAGACACAACTTCCTGCAATGTGTGTTTCAGGGTTCTACTGTGTGGTTGATGTTTGTCAAATTGCCAGGTACCACAATGAAGAGGAGATCCAGTCTCCTGAATTCCTCCTACCGTGCCACACTGACTGACGCCTGATGAGGTCTTCTGTTTGGGTGAGGGGTTCCTGAACCTCTCAGCAAGCCAGAATGGTAGGCCACTGTAGTCCAGTGTTCCCGGTGGAAGGGCGCATCCAGCAGATGTGGTCCCAGTCAGCTCAGTCCTGTGGCAGACTTCCTAGATGTTCCTGGAGAAGGTGGGGGGGGACCAGCAGGGGAAGTCCCAGGCACCTCAGGCCCTCTGCCACTGGTCCATGCAATGTTCCCAGTCCCAAACAGCCTGGGCCAAGCTGCCAATCTCCGTGAAGTTCCCAGTCCCAAACAGCACAGGCCAAGCTGCCGGTCTCTGGGAGGTTCCCTGCAGGCGAAGGGCGGGCCTACCAGTCCCAAACAGCCAGACCAAGATGCCAGTCTCAGCCAAGTTCCCAGTCCCAAACAGGCCGAGCTGCCAGTCTCCAGGAGGTTCTCTGCCTGTTTTCTGTCTTTACCTTCATATATTCTCTAGATTTTTTTAGGCTATTGTAATTTTATCAACTTTACTGTTTTTATTTTTAATGACTCATTCATTTTTCTATCTTTAGAAAACATTTTCTTCTGCCTTCTGTGGTGTTTTCAAAACACATTTTATTTATATTTTATGAAAATCCTTTAAATTTTATCAAGTATATTTTGGATCTCATTACTCTTTCAGATTTTTATTTTTTATAATTTTATACTAGGAAGATAATACAATATTTATAAATGTGAGTTTGATTTATTTCACTTATGGGTATGGTCTCAAGTACTAATCTTTGTTAGTTCATCAAAAAGAACAGTTTGTGCTGTCATTGTTTGATTGATCACTTTTGTACCTAAATTTTATAACCTGAACAACTACTTGTAAGATAATAATATGCAATATATTAACTAGTGTTAATTCTCTATATTTTTAAAATTCTGTATCATTTCTTCATTTCTATCTTTTTTTCTGTTTTTCTTTTTTTTTAATTAACAAGTAGTTTTATAAAAGACTCATCTACGTTATTTTTCCTAAGACTACCTGGCATATGTAGACACCAGGCAGAATCTTCCTTTTAAGACAACCTTGACTTTTTATATCAATTTAAACTTTTTAAAAGTCCATTTATCTTCACCAACACTGGTTTTTGACAGGTTGGAGTTTTTCATCACATGTTCAAGTCTTACTTGGTCAACACAACATAGCCTAGCATCCTGTTGTCATGGTAACTAATCCTAGTCTTTTAGTATTACAGTACTTAAAATATGTGGTTTTCACTAGCATCTGGTATGCTAGTTAATGGGACCATTTTAGGTTTTCACTTCTCAGGAGAGGGACAGCCAAGGTGACACAATGAACACTCCTCTAAAACAGTTGGTAAATTCATCACATTGGGGAAGTTTTGAGCCCTTTTTAAATTTTTCAAGAAAAGACAAGAATAATTTTTTTTGAGTTCTTGATTAGAATTTTTTTTGTTTTTGTCTTTTTTTTTTTTTTTTTTTTTTTTTTTTTTTTTTTTTTTTTTTTTTTTTTTTTTTTTTTTTTTTTTTACAAATTAGGATTTCAGCTTAAGTCATGAGCATTTTTTCCTAGCACCACTTCTGTGGTGGATTAACTAGTGGGCAGCTTGTAACCCCAGCTGAACCGAACCAGCACAGTGCTGGACATGGAAGGCCCACCTGAGGATTGTTGCCAACAGCATGAAAGGAGAAGTGGTGGGAAGATGGTGCACTATTTATTCTCCTTGAGAAGCTTGTCACGCTGGCTTTCCTGATATCAACTTGGCTGTTCTTATTGTCAGAGGAGCTTGGGTACTCACTGTCACTGAGGATGGCTGTGATTCTTTTCAGGGCAGTTCTGGTCCTTGAATGTTGTTTCCTGGCTCCAGGGCAGGTCCCTCAGCCTACTGGCACAGATCCTTCATCCTGCTGGCTCAGACTTTCTAGCTTCCACCATGGCCTTTGGGTCTTCCCAGTGCAGATCCTTTATAAAGTCTTGCATGAGACATTGTCATGGGCTCTGGAACTCTAACTGGACTTCTGGAGGACATTGCTATGGGCTCTAAATCTTTAGGTGGGCTTGTGAAGGTTGCCATGGGATCCAGGCCCTCAGCTAGATTATTTGGGTCTCTAGTGCATGGACAATTCCCCTGCACTCTTCTCCATTTGAGTTTTTTAGCTAAATATAAAATAATCCTATAAATGATGTGTCCTGCATTACATCTATTCCCTTGTAAAGCCTGAATACAACAACTTCTATTTTTTTTGTGGCATTTAGATTTGTGATATCACAACTCAGCCTGTGTTCATTTTTATAATGAGGAATATATTTGTTTGGATGCATGTAGAATTTTTAAAAATTCTTTATGTCTAACCTAATTTGCTGTATCGTGTCCATGTATCATTCTTCATTAATTGTGTATAGGATATGATACGGTATTTTTTATTGTTCAGTCTTCTTTTTTAAGCTCAAATTTGTTTCTTTCATTATTTTTTTTATATTGAAACAATGTTATTTGTTCTGGTTATATCTTCCTTGGAAATCCTTCCTACCTATACAGGAAGTCTTTTCCTTTTGATTTACTAATTTTTGTGGTTGTGAGATGGAACCCAGGGCCTTGCACAAGCTAAAGAAGTATTCTACCACTGAGCTAAACCCAGTGCTGCTTGTTTATTTTTTGAGCCTCCAAATCACCTGTCTTTCCTCTCATCATTTTACATTTCTCTAACTTGCTTTCCATGTTATTTATTTGACTTTCTGCAATTTTGATTCTCATCTGTATTGTATAAAAATTAACTTTTAAATCCATCTTTTTATTTTTAGTTTACCTGAATTCAGTTCTCACCTATTGGCTTCTTTTTCAGTCTTAGAATCTCAAACATCATATCTTTTACCTAAAGCTTTATTTCATATTTCAGAAGGTACATACTGTCTACCATTCATTAAGAACACACAAAAAAAACACAATTAAAATCTCTCTTATTTTATGCAATTGACTTTTTAAAAGTAGGTTTCTTCTACACTTCACTAATCTAATGAGTCTATTCACTTATGTTGCTATTTTTCATAAACTGAGTGTATGTTTACCCCATCCCCAATCCATACACAGCAACTTTTTTAACAAGAACTTATCTATCCAACTAGGGTGCACTCTGTATCTACAGGATTTTTGTACCTAGAAGAAATTTATGGTGCCTATTCTCCAGACTGATTTCTGATGCCTAGTTGTAATGTGAGCTATTACACTATTAGACTATGGCTAACATGATTTGTCCCACTTCTTTGACTAGTCCTTTGCAAGTTGACATGAATTCATTACTAATCAGTGAAGCCTTTAATAATTTCCTTATAGTCTGCAATGGTGTATAGTAACTCTAATTCCAAGAATAGACTGCTCTCAGTTATATGGCAGATAGTATTTTCCAAAGGTGGATATGGAAATATGTATCTCGGGTCACAGGGTTTTCCAACAAGGTGACCTTGACTTTCTATCCATAGGTTCTTCCAACATGACATCAGCCCTCCTTCATCAAGAGGTGAGTCCTGTGTTCTTTCCCCTGAGTTCAGATGGAGTTTTCTTGCTGCTTCCACTAACAGAACGCTGCATTAAGAGCCCCGTGTGACGTGGGAGGTTACAGACGTTGCATGGCACCCTCTCTGTGGTATGTGAACAGGGAACCTTCAGCACCTATGTACGAAATCCTGCTGCTCCAAGGCCACCATGCTGGAGAATCAATGGAAAGCCCACAAGAACCCTGCTTTTCTGGCTGCAGGTGTCTGAGACTTGCTAGCCCAGGTAGCAGACATCCAAATCCAACTGAGAGCTCACCATTCCCCCCCCCGAACCTTGCAGCTGCCCTAGTTGACAACAAAATCTGTCTCTTCTGCTGAACTTGGTCCTGATTGCAGATTAAATATCAATGAAAGTGAATGTCACTGTTTTAAACCATCAAGCTTTGGATTGGCTTGTTACATATTAGATAATCATTGTTTAAAAGTTGCACATCAGATAATCATTTTTAAAAAGCTACTTGCACCTATGTCATTTACACCCTAGGATTTATTGTCCAATCACCCCCACATTCTGCTGAGGCCCACTGTGCTTTGCTGAGTTTACCACTGTACAAATTGATCCAGAAGGACTGGAATGCTGGGTGAGTACCCTCAGGCAGCCAGAAGGGGGCTATTAGGCTTTGATTTGAGGCAGCCAGCCCAGGGCCCACTGCAGAGCCTTCACCTCCTTCCTCCTGTGCAGCAAGGAGACATCCTTCTTGAACACCCATCTGTCCTATGCTAGGGGTAATTTCCCTCAGAAACTGACAATCACTGTTCAGGATCCTGGCATAAAGCCTCTGTGTGCCCTTGCAGTGATCTGAATTTTCACCAGTATTTTAATGGAAGCTAAGAGAGGAAAATCCAGGCAGCTGATCCAGAAGTGCAGCCTCAACTCTCTTTCTGAGATTCAGATACGCTGCCAAAACAGCAGCCAGATACAAAACACAATGGCCCATGCCACCCCCCCCGGCTCCTGCCTTGTCATCAGTGGCCCAGCTCCCCTGTTCCAGGACTCCACAGTGTGATGACTCCATGAAAATAACAGCAGCCAGCATCTTCTTTGGAGTCCACTGCTCCTTTAAAGCTCCCAGTACAAGGGAAAAGGGAATCACTATGAATACTAAAATACTACTTTATATTGGATTCTGTTGATCACACTGTAGTCCAACTTTTCTTCCGTCATGATGTCACCAGGTGGAGTCTGAGAGGTCCCTTAGGCGGAAATAAGGAATCTATGCCACCCTTTTTGTAGAGTAAGTTTTCAGGTTCACTGACTTCTGTGGGGGGAAAAGAATTCTCAGGATGTATCAGTAAGAGAGACAGGAGAAGGATTTATTAGACATTTTAGAACATTCTCCATGGTGAAATGCAGAGAAGATGGGGCTCACTCTGAGCAGGAGCTGGGTGCTTTTAAAAGAGTGTCTTCGAGATGGGTGATGGAGGATGGGGACAGACATTCCTCAGTTAACCACCTATTGAATGACTGCTTGGACTTCTAATCGAGGTAAACTGTTCTGACTTATGACCCATTTTTGGGGTACAATTCTGTACATCTTGTTGATAGACTCTCGACGACCTTTTTTGTACAGTATACCTTGTTTATACAGCACTGGAATATCTTCCGATTGTACTGTACAGTACTGTAGTTTTATGGTCCATTGCACCTTGCAGTACTGCATGTAAAAATCATGCAAATACAACCAAAGACATCAAGTTGGAGTTTCCTTTGACCATGTGTTTGTCCAGAATATCGTACTGTACATACTGTATACAGTTTCTCATTTAGAGACCAGTTCATTCAACAGCCTAATGGCAGGAATGGGACTGGGAATTCTCAGTGTCTGTCGTGTTACAATGCAAGCCATCTGCACATGTTTGATATTGAGATCTGCTGCCCTCCAACACTACTGCTTCCTGAGGATGAAGTGTGGCTTACAGGTGACAAGGACAGGTGAAGAGCCAAGACTGACAGGTTTATTGTGAAAAGATCTTTAGGCATTTTCTTTAGTGAGTTTTATGGAAGGGAAAATGGCTTATGTGAATTTTTTCCTGAAGTTGTAATTTTTGTTAAAAGTATAATTTTAAAAATCTCGATTTGCTTATGATTCTAGTTTTTAATTTATTCTATCCTATATCTCATACACACATGCACACACATATATGTCATTTGGTAGAAATCAATTCAAACTCTGACTTTCACTTCAGGGCTGAGGTCTACAAGTCTGCATTTCTAGCAAGCACCCCCCACCACCACCAGTGATGTCAATGCTGTGGCCCAAGGGCCACATTTAGAGCAGCAAGTCTCTCAACGTCACTTCCTGGAGGCAGACCAGAAGGCCTCTCACTTCCGGTCTGGCTGGGTCTGGTGTCACAGCTGTAACAGCTGTGGCTGTCTTGCTCCTTTCCTCCTGTGCTTACAGGATCTTCTTGCTGTTGTGGCACAGCTCTTAACAGTGACGAAGGGCTTCCTCGTGTGCTGTCATACTGACAGCCCTGGGTCCGGCTTGTCCAAGGGACAGAATTATGGGAATGAAAGACGCTAACCAGAAGCCAGACAGGGAGAAGGACCTTGAGTGCTCTCAGCTGTAGGATTAACACTAGGGCAGACAATGTCACCAGTGGTGGGGGAAGCAGATGGTGGGGAGTCAGCAGCACATGTAGAAAGTGTTCTTTAACCATCTCCTGGAGGGGGTGACACTTCAGCTCAATCCCAAGATACCAGTAGATGTGAGCCACTGAAGAAAGGGGAAGGAAGGGCCTCCCACACAGAGGGAACAGCATGTACCAAAGGATGCAGGAGGAGATGGCACCGTGGGCTCATTACTATTAAATAGGGTCAGAGTGCAGGGCATGTGGGAAGGGGTGGGAGAGGGTGAGAGTTGGAGATGAGCCTGCTCAGGTTGCCACAGCAAATCATCATAGATTGAGCGGCCTTAATAGAAATTTGCATTCTCACAATTCTTGAGACTATAAGTCCAGGACCAAGGAGTCAGCAGAGTTGGTTTCTTCTGAGCTTCTCTCTCTGGCTGGCAGATATTCCCTCCACCCCTCCAGCTGCTAGCTTTATACCACCTGGATTTTCCTCTGTGCTCACTTCTCCTCATGAAGACAATCACATTGGACAAGGACCCACTCCTATGACATCATTTGACCTCAGTTCCTTCCTGAAAGGCCTTATGGACAAATCTAGTCACGTACTGAGGTGGTGGGGGTTCAGACTTCAACATATGAATTTTAGGGAGACACACCAGCCCATAATAGGCGGCAAAGGGTTGGATGCCCCATTCTGCTTGTCTGTCCTCCTTACTTGCTGTGCCATGGTGGGGCGTCTGCCTGCAGGGCTGGAAGGAGACAGCAGAACGAAGCTGGGGTGTGAGGAGGATGCTAACCTGAGCAGAGGGTTTTACCTCCCTCTCATAGGAGTGGATCAGATTCCTGTTAGGGAACACTAAGCCTTGTGGATTTTCCCTTATATCTTTATGAACCCTTTTTTTTCTTTGACCAGCCCCATGGTTAATATATCATGCCCACTTGGGGTACCTGGGCCAGGGGCCCACCACCTGTTGGAAGGGCAGATAGCTGTGGCAAAGCCTGGAACCCATGGGGTATTGGCATATGCCCAACCTTGCCACCTCATATTTCCTTGGTTGGAGATGCCAGGGGGCCTTGGGCACATTTTCAGCACTGGCTCATGTCTCCTCTGCCTGCAGTTAGTATCAGCTTTCATCCTGAAAATACAAAGGTTTGTGTGTGTTTTCAGAGGCCAGGAGCAAAGTGGGGGCAAGTCTTCCTCAGACATACCTGGGGAGAGGAATCATCCTGTCAGGAGCAGGGCTGATGGGGACAAGTTCTGCTGCAGGAAGGAGGTGTGCACAGTTACACGGAGGCCTAGGATAGAGAAGTGAGTCCCTGGGGAAAATGCTTGGAAGGAAGTTTTCTACAAACCTCGACATCTTCTGCATCTTTCTCTATCTTCAGCATCTTGGCAGGAGGCCTGGTAGGCACCACAAAGGGACAATTGATCCTTTATTTTTAAAGTGAAACACCCCTTCTACCCTTGAAAGCCTACTGGGGAAACAAATTCTATGTATATACATATCAATAGAAATTAAATGATGAACTCCCTAAATGCACTTATACTGCTAGATGTTTATTACTTTTATCCTATCTTCTGCCCCAAAACTAATTGTCCAAAAATATAACCCATTCCCGAAAACCTAGTTATAGAAATTCCTCCCATATCCACTCATGTTCTTTCTCTGCTCACGTTCTTTTTCTACTTGAATTTTGGATTCAACATTTTTTAAAAATTGCATTCCCACTGATGTTTATCCTTTTATTTCTGAGCTTTAGAACATGTTCAAATTAAGAGAGATAATTTAAAACAGGGAGCTTAAAATGTGAATATGCTGAGCAGCAGATAGTGGCTGTACGTTAGAAAGGCATATGGACCAGGCTAATTGGGAAATGGAGGTGGGAAGAGCAAAACTCAAAGGGAAAGAAATACACTTCCACTGAGCCCAAATATTAGTTTCAAGCCAGAGAAGCTGGCCTAGCCTCAATTCTATCCTTGGCTGGACATGGTAGATGATTGGTGCGTTTTCAAAAAGGAGAGAAAAATCCCATCCATGGGGTGAAAATCTAAGCATCTATTTTCCATCCCAGTGACAATCAGAATCATGCTTTGCATTTATTTTTCAATACTGTATTTGCTGGTGAATAAAATTGAAGCTGGCAGAAGATGGTTCATGCGAATTACTTGAACAACAGTTTCTCATTGTGTTGAATTACACTGAGGCCACTTGCTGTGAAATCTTGCCACGGCCCAGCAACAGTGGAAGGTATTGTCACTTTTCCTCCTCGCATGACCATGAAGTTAACCCACTTGGCTCCTACAGAAATAAACTCATGGTCTTTTCTAAAGTTGGGGAGAAAAGTTCTCCATATTCTGATCACTAAACATTTACAGATCACTTATTAATATTTTAGGAAGCAAAAGGCAGGTTATCTTCCCCTTTTACCCAATCTTCTTTTGGCTTCCCTAGAGATTCTGATGTTTGGAATACCTCCAGTAGCCACTGAAGTAAGTAATCAGTGGAGTAAGGAAGGTTTAGTTAGAAATACTTTTGTCTAACTCTGAAAAGTTATCGAGCTCAAAGATAACTGAGAGGGCAAAATAATCCCAAAAGCTCCCTAGGCATTTATTTCGTGGGTAACACTGATGCATTTCCAAGTTCACCAGCCAACACTAGGGGGACAGAGGGATGGAACAGGCCCCAGCCTGGAAGGGGTGGTTGCAGCATTTCTCCAAGGCAATATTTAACCTGGTTCAGGTGTTGAGTGGGGATTAAGCTCCATTTGCTGTGCTCTTCAAGAGATGTCAGTTGTCCCCTTCACTGGAGGGGACATTGCAGATCTCGGGAAGTTCCCTTGCTCCTAGGCACTCTCACCAATTCAAGGTGAGTTCGGTTCAGGTTTAGTTCCTGCCAGCTACCAGTTATGCACTCTGAAGAGCCATATGCTGCTGTTTCTGATGGGCACATGAGTTGAATAAGCACAGATATCCCTGTTTGTGGGCATCAGTTGAAATACAGGACAAACAAGTATGATATTCGTGTGTGGTGCAGACACAAAGACGATTACTATTTTTCTGCTTCTCCCTTTGCTCAGCCAACCAGGGGACTGCCAAGTAGGAGCACTTGTTGCTCCTGAACCCTTAGCATCCCTGGAGCCCTCAACTATGAGTAAGGACAGCTAGCAAAGGGGGAAGGGAACTGAACATGTTCATTTCCTCCTTCTGGCTGCTGGGAGGCTGCAGCCTTACTGCCTCTAGGTGCTATAGCTGTGATGAATTTTAAGGCTTCAGGAGCAGGACTGTTTTCATGGCTGTTTATAGTTTATTACAGGAAGAATTTACAATCCTAATCTGGAGTCCTCTCTCTGGTGCCAAAGGTGTTTGATTTCTCTAAAGACAGCTAAGGTTTAAAATCTAAAATACATGGTTAAATTGGAGTGATAAAAGCCTGCCTCCCTCTCAGCCTATACATGAGGCAAGGTGATCCCAGGTAGAGGGCTCAACTTCTATTCAAGTCCTATCCCATTTCAGCTGTGTGACACTGGACTGGCCACTACTACTTTCAGTCTCTGCTTCTATAGTAAAACAAAAAGAGAAAAATATGAATCCGCCCTCTCTGGCAAGCAGACCACCAGATGCATGAGGTAATACATAAGTAGTTGTTTAGAACCTGAGTCAAAGGCTAGTCTTTGAAACCTTTACTGGATCGCTGGCATTGGTCAAGTTAAACTTCCAGGACATCAATTCACTGATTTGTAAAACAGGGCTGATCATGGCATCTAGTTTAGAAGATTTCTGCTAGGATTAAATGACAAACGTGAAGCACTAAGATGCTGTGTGTCTGACCAGAGCAAGAACAAAATACATATTAGCGCCTGTTATTATGAAGTAAGGGAATACAGGCTTGATGTCTAAAACACTGAGTGACATTTCAACAGTGAGGATCCCTATTCAGAGAGAAGCTGACAATCTCAGTGTAGCTTTG
This sequence comes from Dolichotis patagonum, assembly GCA_004027295.1. Classification (NCBI taxonomy): domain Eukaryota; kingdom Metazoa; phylum Chordata; class Mammalia; order Rodentia; family Caviidae; genus Dolichotis; species Dolichotis patagonum. The sequence continues at coordinate 14,384 of PVJX010026197.1, read as the reverse complement.
CATATTGCAGTGACAGAGGCAGGAAACACAGCTAGGTCATCAAAAGTCTTCTCAGGATGAGGAGGGACCCCCACAATTCCAGAGTGATGGGGAGGGACCAGGCCAAGACTGAAGACTCGATAGAAAAGCTGGCTCCAGGGATGATGGGGGCTAGGGACAATGGAGGTGGTGGGTTAGGGTTCTGATGATCTGTGAAGTCAGGGTGTGAGAAACATGGAAAAGATCTTTGGAGCAATTCAGATAGGAGGTGGCATAGATGGGAGGGGGAATCTCAAAGTCACAGTGAGTCTGGGTGAGATCATGTCTGGACCCACAAAAAGATGAGGCAGTTTATATTTAAATGGCATGGCCAAATAATACCCCTACCATTACACTGTCTATTCTCACTCAACGTCTTCCGGAGAAAGTAAAAATTATGGTAGCGTTAATTATATGCACTTAAAACTTTTTTTTTCAATTTTCGAGAGAGGACCTCACTAGGTCTCTAATTTGCCCAGATTGGGCTTGAACTTGTGATTCTCCTGCCTCAGCCTCTCAGAGTGCTGGGATGACATTGGATCAGAGGAGCCTAGGAAAGTGAATCATTTTCGTTGACAGGATTATTAAGGAAAGGCTTTCTGAAGGATCAGTCGGCTTCCCAGTCCACTCAGAAGCTGCTGAGTGTTTCCTGGTACCTGTCCAGTTCCCTCTGAGCTTCACAAGGCTGTGGCTGGAAGCTAGCTTGTCCTGTTCACGGTGTGCTGTTGCCCAAACTCTTGGAAATGCCGAGAGTGAGTACTCATGACCCCGCCTGCCATGGCAGGACACTCAGGCCAAAGTCCAGCACAGCGGCCAGGCCCACGGAGCTAGGAGAGGACTGGAGACCTGGGCAGGCCCGTGACTGACAGACCCCTCACACCCCATGGCTTCCCCGCTCCCGCGGATGTGTTCCAGGAAGCTGAAGGGCTGGACAAGGCCCTCTGCTGGGGTCGCTGCGACAGTGCAGTCGCCTGAATCTGGTGGCTGGGGCGACCCCCAGTGTGCACGGCTCCTGATGGATTCATCAAAATTCCACTTTGCTGTGTTTCAGCTCCTTTCTCCCGTTTAGAGCCGCGGAGCTCGGGAGTGGAGGCCGGGACCCGGAGGGGAGAAGCCCCGGGCAGCTCTGACCTCTGGCAGCTCCCCGAGCTCCAGGGCGCAACAACTGGCCTCAGAATTCCCCAATCAAGGGGAAGCGCGCGCGCCCACCCTTCCTGGATCTCAGTATTCTCCCTCTTCCTGGAAACAACCCCTCCTCGCCATCCGGAACCCGGGCGCCACTGCACTGGGTCCCAGCTCCTGGGCTGCCTCCTATGCCCGGGTGCCGGAGTAACCAGAGCGCAGCGGACCCCGCAGCGCCACCTAGGGTCCGGGCAGCTCCTCCCTTCTCCACCCCGCCCGGGTCCCCTACTCCCGGCCCAGCGCCGCTGGGATATTCCGCCTCTCTCCGGTTCTCCCCGTGGCCTGACCTACCCTCTTCGGCCGCGCTGAGCGCCCCAAACCCTCCCCTCTGCGCCTCCCCGGGGCGCACCGGCAGCAAGGAGTGGGGTGGCTGGGGCGCGCCGCGGAGACCGGGCCCGGACCGGGGCAGAGGGGGTGCGGGCAGCGGGCGAGGGGCAGCGGCGAGGGCAGCGGCGGGCGTCCGCGGGCGGCGAGGCGGCGGCGGGCGGCGCGAGGAGCCCCTGTGATTGGCACAGCCCGAGCGGGAGGAGGCGGAGGAGGCGCGGGGCGGGCGGGGGAGGAGGGGGAGGCAGGGGCGAGCGGGCGGCGGCGGCGAGGAGCTGCGCCTTCCACCGCTCCAGCGCCGGCAGCCAGCAGGACGGGGGCGGCCGCCGCGGGCCCGGGGCGGGGACAGCACGCAGCCTCGCGCCGCGCACCCCCGCCCGGCAGCGGCCGCGACACCCGGGGCGAGCGGGAAAGCGGCGGCGGCGGCGGGGGAAGGATGCAGGGCAAGAAGCCGGGCGGCTCGTCGGGCGGCGGCCGGAGCGGCGAGCTGCAGGGGGACGAGGCGCAGAGGAACAAGAAGAAGAAAAAGAAGGTGTCCTGCTTTTCCAACATCAAGATCTTCCTGGTGTCCGAGTGCGCCTTGATGCTGGCGCAGGGCACGGTGGGAGCCTACCTGGTGAGTCTCCGTGCCCACTCCGCCCGGACCCCTTGCCGGCCGGGCTCGCGGGCTGCCGTTGGCACGAGGAGGGGGCAGCGGGCATGACCTCGGCCCGGCGGGCGCGGAGGTTGGCGAGTGGTGCAGAGACTGCCGCCCCGCGGGGGAGCTGCCGGCCGGGGCTGCCGCCCCAACCCGGAGCAGGCGGGACCGTGGATGCCGGCAGCCGCGCGCGCGCCCGGTGGGGCTGGGGGCGCCCGGGGAAGAGGAGGAGAGGCGGGCGGCGGGCAGGTGGGCGTGCAACCACTTCTCTCCCCGCTTTGAAAGCGGAGTCAGATGGTGAGTTCGCGAGCCTCCTTGGAGAGGGAGGCATCGCTGCTTTCAGGTGACCTGCACATGGGAAGAAAAGCCAGTTAGCATCCTGCGTCCTCTACTCTCTATTCCATCCGCCTAGAGAACAAATCCATTATGCATCATTTTCTAGGAGCTCTTTCTCCATCCGCCAATTACGGAGGGGGCGGATTTAACAGCTTGGAGTAAAAGGCGCCCGAGTGTGGCCCTGATCTGAGCCGCCGCGGCAGCGGGGAATGTTCCCACCCATATTCCCAGAGCCAGCCTTCAGCGTCTGGGATAAAGTTAGAGTACCTGGAGAGCTGCTTGGAGTTTGTGTAGCTCCTGCTGCCCACTGTTACAGCTGAATTCCCCACTGTGGTCCCTCGCCCACAAGGGAGTTGCATCACCGTGCACAATTTGTATCTATTTTATTTACTTCCAGAACCGGCTTACTGGGGCTCAGCGGGGCCCATGGGTCTCTAACATATCAGAGGGAACAGCTTGTAATGACTCAGCACTGTTAAGCTACTACTTTGTTGCTTTTTCCTACCCGGTTCAGGTGGTCTATAGTTGAGTTCCACAGCCTGCATTTCAGACCTGTCCTGTTCAACAGGAATGTTGCTACAGAGTTGATACTGTTAACTCATTACTTGGCTATTGACCTGAAACTGGGATCAAACGTCATAGACTTTGAGTGTTAGGCAGCAAGTTTGAAGGAGATAGAATCAGACAAGATTTCAGCTGTTGGATAGACACAGCCAGTGATAGACATGCATCCTTATGTTATCATAAATCGCTTTTTCTTGGCCTTGGGTTAAAGTTAAGGACCAGGTGCTGGGTGCCTTATACCATTCCTAAACAATCTCCCAAGCTCCTGCTGTTGAAGGGAAATAAACCAGTGCGTGCTTGGTCCCTGGGGTTGGGTACGTGAGTTATGCGGATTTGAAGGGAACTCCACAAACACAGCTCTGTTCTTGGCGTGACAGAATTTCAGGGCTCTTAGAAATAAAATGCATTTCTGTTGCTCTTAAGATGAAAGGTTTTAGTTCCTGTCTCTGTCGTGTGCATGCATAACTTGTATGCTGTGAGTGTACTCTGGAACCAAAGGCACATTTTGTTTTCTATTTTATAAAATATTCTCATTTTGTTGATAGTTATACTTCATACTTGTAGATAATACCTCTGGACTGTGGAGTTTTGGAGATAGGGACTGTTTTGTGGGTCAATTCATTGGCACTTCATTGAGGGATTTGACTTAAAATATTTAGATAGGTATTAAGATGCAAAAAGCACATTAATGAATCTGTACTGTATGTAGCACATGTAAAGTACCCAGTGCCTAGTGGGATCTGTAAAAGGAAATAATCAGTGTATCAGCAGCTGCCTTCAGTTTAACAGTTTGTTTGCCTCAGACTAATTTTTGCTTCAGAGAGTGTATTATTCACATGTGGCAAACTCCAACAGAACTTTTAATCCCAGGAATGATGAAGACATAGGCTTGTAACTTTTTTCTTGTAATTCATCCAAGGATTTTAGAAGGAAGTGAAACTGGGCTTCAACCAGATGAATGGCCTGGCTCTTTTTTAGAGTTAAGCATACATACCTAGTGCCCCAGGAGTGGTGAGTTCTCCAGGCTGAGCTGGCCCCAAGAGAGGAGAGATTGACTTTGGATCCCAGAACAGTGGAACAGTGGCAGGCAGAGGAGGAATTCAGTCCACCTGGTGGTGACATCCTGGCACTTCTGCCCTGGGCAGATAGAAAGCCTGATGGGATGGGGTAAGGTAACTGGTATCAACAGGTGCCCTGGGCAGATGGAGGCCCAGAAGAGGACAGGGTGATCACTTTGATCACCAGGAATGAAGGCATCAGGTTCTTAGGACTGTGCTTTGCCTGGCTGCCTTTGACTTACCCTGGCCACTTGAATCTCATGAAAATAAATAGGTAACTGGCCAGGGTGGTCTGAGTCGGCTTGCTATGGGCTTTATTCTCCTAGGCCATGGTGGAGTTCTCTCTTCATCTTCTCTTTGGGGGGTGAAAAAGCAAGCTTATTGTTCTTTCAGCCATAAGAGACTTTTCTATGGCTCAGAAGGAATGATTACAGAATCTTTGCAGAAAGGTAAATCTTCCATTTAATCAGTCATGATTTTCCTAGCAAATCTGAGTCCCTAAGTCTAAGGTAATCGCAAGGCTGAGTCCATGTGCCAAGTGTGCAAAGTGTGTGTGGTGTGTGTACATGTCATCTTTATACTGGCAACCAGCCTGCCCCTCTGATGAAGTATTTTCAGAAACCTAAGGAAGGTCTTAGCACGGGACTTTGCCAACACTATTGAGTATTGTGGAGAGGAAGCTGATTACAAATTTAGCACCAGTGACATTATAGAGTCCATAGAACTACCTTATTTTCTGTTGCAAGACGCTATTTTTTTTAATATTAGGAAATGTAATTTCACTTTTCCCTTTTTCTTTCTGAAAAGCCAGATTATCTAATGTCCTTAAGGGCGCTGATGAAGGCTTCCCAAGTGCAGAATTGAAACAGGAAGCTGCCCATGAGTTGAGGAACAACTTTATAAAGGAGGAGCTGGTGTATGTGAATGTGATTTCCCTCAAGAACCTGCCCAGGGAGGAAACTCAAAGGAGAACTGTACATACAAAAAAAGCCACTAACTCTTAGGCTACCCTGGGGACCTGCAGCTTTTCACATAGGTGGCGGGGCCTTCTAGGGGATTCAAGACATTGATACTGACAGCCAGACTCAGTGATGCTATTGATAAGATGATATAGATAAGACAATCCTGGTACAGTTGGGTCAGCTGTAGATTCTGAAATCTGTTACAATGGCAGATGTCTTAATTAGGCATCATGCTTCAGGTAAGGTAACAGCTACAAGGATGTGCTGTCACAGTCACTTAACTTACTTGGCCGTGACATAATTTTTCCAGCATAAGGGGAGAGGCCCGCCCAGTTTGAGAGTCACTGTGCATGGAACAGAGAATACAATGTGAGTATCTTGTAGCTGTGTCTTCACTTTGGGTGGCTGCATTCTGAACTGACCTAGTTTGGAGGATGTAACATCTGTATAAGTCTCAGGCTGGAGGAGGTGCGGGCCTGTGCGGACTGCACGGAGAGAAAGTCATTTTGTGTGCATTTTATCTGGGCTTTGTAGAAACCCACTGAGATGTTTCAAGCCATTCATAGAGGGCAGACCTGCATAAAGAGGTTTGTGTGTGTGATCAAATTACGGAGGACCGGAGCAGATAAGGATGTGAACAGGAAATTAAAACTGCTGACATCTCTGGATACTTACAACGGAGGCCCATGTACAAGTGCATTTGAATTTCCTCAGGATGAAAGTGAAAACAGGCCAGTGTAGCCTCCAGGTGGGGCAGCCAGGCGCCCTAATGAAGTAGGGGTGGGCATTTCCTTATTCAGAGCTGTGCAAAAGTGAGCCTGAGTGTGCGGTGGCCAAGTAAGGACACAGATGACTGAATGTGGTTAGCAGGGCTGCATCTTACTGCTTTACAAAAGTCACTTATTTTTAGGTCTGAGGGCCTCTGGTGGGCTTGCAATTAATGGGTGAGGTAAAGCTGCTGGATTATTTTTTTTCCACCTGAAGAAGCATCATTTTGAAGATGGGTTTTTGCATATTCAGCCCAGAAGCAGACAGCTGTGAGACATTTTTTAAGTTCTTGTCAAATTAGTATGGTGACTAAGGTAACTGTATTTTACTTAATCAAATTATTTTATACACTTATGATTACTCATAGTGACAAATTTCCTGCCATTTGCATAATTATTATATAGCCCTAGGTAGTAGGAAATAATTACTCTGATTTTTTTTCTTACAGCTTGGTTTAAGTTGTTTAGCTAGTAATCATTCAAGGAAAAAATGTATTTCTGAACAGTTTTGTATACATACCTTTGCTTCTTCCAGATTTTTGCTTGTATGTTTAACAATAGAAGAAACTAAATGATTTGCAAAGTGGGGAAAATCTGTTTCTTGAGTTTTGCTAACTCTTCCTCTATTTCAGTTTTAGATACCTGGTGAGAAGGATGGTCGGGGGCCAGGTCCACGTGGCGCTGTCTGGCTGCCGGCCGCTCGGCACCTGCAGCTTGTCCTCCCTGCCCTTGGCCCACAGTTGTTCTGTGGCTGGTGCTTGTGCAGCCTCTGTAGAATCAGTGGCGCAGCTCCAGTGGGAAAGCCCTCCCTGAATTTACACTGTGTGATCAAAATTATGGTGAATGCTTAAACTTAAATGGAAATAAGACATTTATTACAGTAAAAGATACATTGTCACTAGTCTCCCTCAAAATATTCACCTCCCTGCGTACACACTTATCATTCTTGCCACTTTTTTCTTTTCTTTTCTTTTCTTTTTGTACTTGGAATCAAAAATCGAACTGAGGATCTTACGTTTGCCTGGCAGGCCCGTGCCTCTGAGCTATACCGTCAGCCCTCTTGTCACATTCTAAAGCAGGTCTGGAAGTCCCCTTCCACGTCTTTCCATGGCTGCCTTGTTGTGCTGAATTGATTCAAAACATTTACAAGAACTTCGGTCAAATAAAAACATTATAATATTTCCTTATCCACTTTATTCATCCAATCTGACATGGTGCAAATTTTGGCTTTTCTGGAAAGCGAAAATGACCATGAAAAATAACTATGTTAAAGTGACCCAGGACATTGAGGCAGCCATGACAGCACAACTGAAGACACTCAGGAAGAGGGCTTGAGAGCTGCTGCAGGATGTGGCAAGGGTGGTGGAATATGTGTGTTTGGAGACGGGGGGATTCTTCTGGGGTGGTTAATGGCAACGTCTCTTCCTGTAATGAATTTTTTTAAAAAATGTATAAATGTTAACCACATTTTTTATCATACATCATATTTGGGGTATCGGACAAAAACCTTTGAGGTACTGCTTGGATCAGGCCTGGTTCCTTTATCAGACTGACCTGGGAATATGTTAATTGTAGTGTTGCAAAAATGATAAGGATATAGTTTCGTTTTCTGTACAAATGGAAGAGAGTCAAACGCTCTACTAGCTTTATTTCTCTAGCATTCCTTTCAGTCTCATGAACCATTTAACTGGCACAGACAACTGGTCCTATGCGTTGTCATAATACTTGTCTTTGCTTCTATACTGTATATATATTCACCTTCTGTATATTACAATAAACATACGTATTTGTATATTCATGTACAGAGCCCCATGCACCGAATGCTGTCTGTTTTGAACATGGTAAGGGACGTTTCAGAGGTCATTTTGACTGCATGGCTTACACACAGATTGAGAAACTGGGCTCCTCTGAGCCCCGTTTTATTACCTCTCTGAAATGCCTTTGATGATTTTAGAACGATAGCATCCTTGTTCTCTTAATTTGTTTTTTCTATTTATACTTCTATCTCTGCAAAATAACAAACAGGCAAAAAGGAGAACGCTTGACCCTGATCCACAGGAGCAGTGACTTTGATGTGGTTCAAAGATGCTTGTATTTTGTGCAGTAGAAGTGTTCATGCACTAGCAAAAGAGGAATTAGTGCTCAGTGATTAAAACTCCCAGTTAAGTGGTTGAAACATCAACATTGAGAACGGAAAGCATCTGTGGCAGTATTGGAAGACCTGAGATTCATTCCTACTTTGTATCCTTACTGGTGCTATGTGACCTTAGGCTGATTTCATAACCTTGCTGTGCTATACTTTTTTCATTTGAACACTAGACTCATAAGAGCGGGCCCAATGATATGTGAAAATTGAATCAATAGATGCAAAGTACTTTGAACACCTGGAACGTTGTGAGTACCCAATAAATACTAGCTGCTGTTATTGATGATGATATAGTTATACATATTGACCCCAACTAATAACAAATTTATTTCAATCAAGCTTTGGTTTGGGTTTAGTGAATTATACCACACATGCCATTTTCTATTCTGCATAAACACTTTTGTCTGGGAGGTAACAATTTTTCAGATGTAAAGTAAGTTAAGTACCCATGGCTAATTCTGTTTATTCCTTTACTATGAATAGAGTAATCCATTTCATCTTGAAGACAATAAAAATGAGTCACATGAATCAGAACACACTATGGCGGTGGTTGTGTTGATCACTCACTGTCTCTTGGTGAGTGGGACAGGCAGAGGCATGGATAGCTGAAGGGGACCCTGATACTTCGTTTTGGAAGTCCTCAGGATCTGTTGGTCTGGTTTGTAACTGCAGGATGGCAAAAACTGAGCATAGGTGGTAAGCAGCTATAGGTCAGCAAAAAGCATGTTGGACTTGTAGTCTGGAGACCTGGGTTTGAACTTGGACCTGCTACTTACCGTCTCCTGGTGACTTGACTTACCATGCTCTCTTCTGAAAAATGGACATAACAATAGAGCCTACATTAAGAGGTGGTAGAGAGGTTTAAATAAATTGGCAGGAGATGTACTTCTCAATGGCTTTCACTGGTATAACCCTACTTATGAACCAAAGGAAGTCCCTCTCAGAAACCTAAGGATTTGGGTCATTGTGGCTCAGTTTGCTAAATTGGTGATCCAGGCCCTGGTAGCTTGCTCTCCTTTACTGGATCAAAGGCTGAATGGCCACTTCAAGAGGGCCTAAGCTGTCCGGAGTGGGAGGATCAAGGACCATATGCTATGGGCATCTGCTGCCCTGTGGGCAGCCTGGTTTCTGACATGCAACCTGGGGCTCAGCCCTGGCTGTTCAGAAAGGCTCAGGTCTCATGATTATCCATTGCCTTCACCTCGAGTCCTCGTTCAGGAGTAAGCGGGCCTCGGCGAGCACCTTTGCAGGCATGTCCCCCGTGCTGGTCTAGTTTTGCTTCCTAGAGAGCAGAACCTTTAGCTGTTGCTTCCCAGGATGCGCCCCAGCCTCTCTGCCCAGGACTCATGGTGTGCATTTGGGAGCACAGCTTTTGCACACCACTGCCCTTCACCTGGGACGTTAGAAGCAGCTGTCCTGCCCCAGCCTGTTCAGACCTGTCCGTGGGGAGGAAGGGGAATGAACCGGGCTCTGCATGGCAAATCAGGTGGCATCGGCTGTGTGAGGTTAGGTTTTAGCGCTGTCTTGAGAGTGCCTGTGCCACACCCCCACCCCACCCCCAGCCAGGACCCCGGTCTCCAAGCCCTGCTGGTTACTTACGGACACTTTCCTGGGGAAGGAGCAAGGTCTGCAGCACCAGATCTCCTGCAGCTGCGGCCATGGAGTGAGTCCACCCAGCTTCACCCCAGCTTTGCCATGGCCATACAGATGCAGGCAGAAGCTCCCCCCTGGATGACTGCCAACTTCTTTATTTCAGTTCTTCTCCGCCACTCTGGAAAGAGAAGCCACTGGCACCCGAGCCCCACCTTCCTCCCCCAGGTTCACTTCCATAACAGGAGTGGTGAGAACCAGCCCAGCTGTTGCCCAAATGACAGGACAGCCCTCTTCCAATAGGAACAACTGTGTCACCATGAGGTATACAATTTTGTTATTGGAATTTCTCTGCACTTAAAAGTTACGCCTGTCTCTTCCACTCAAGATACCGGGAAAATATTTAAAAGCCAAAGGTAGTGCAGGTTACTACCACTCCTACTTTTTAAAAATGGGGTTGGGAATAGGTGTAAGCTTACCCTTCCCCGTGCCTTCACGATTTCCTCCATAAATACCCTGTCATTTCACGATTTCCTCCATAAATACCCTTCAGGACTGTCTTCTGCAAGTGTGTGACATCCCAGGTGGTGTTTTCAAGTTCCTTGGCAATGTCTTTCAAAGACAGTGCTGAATGAATGGAGGAAGACTTGTTTCCTTAGCATCAGTTTCTTTCAAATCTTTCCCGTGAACTGTCTGAAAATTCTGGGGACAGGTGATGGCTGTAAATCCATTCATGCAGGCCATGGCATAGCGGTCACATTGCTCGGGCATGGCAAAAGGGCCACATCCCGGAAGCTCATGGCTGTCCTATCATGAGAGTCCATTTCAAATCCCTGGAGTACCAAATCCCTGGAGCACATCACTTATCCTTCTGCCTGTGTATATTGATTCATAATCTGGCCAGCCAGCCAGCCAGCCAGCCGCACTCCCTTGTGAGCTCTGTGTGTGATGGCAGATTCTAATTCATCTGCCAAGTTGCCCTCTAGGAGAACTTGTGTTTCTCCAAATAATGACGCTGGCTGTCCCAGTAGCCCTTGAGACCCTTTATTGGTAATTCTAAAATCTGTCTTGGTCTCTCCATAGACACCAAGCTTCTGGTTGTGTGGAGTTGGGACAAACAGGGATTGAGCAGGATTTCGACAGCTAGTCTTAGGGGAAACAATAGAATAGAATTAGAAGGCTGAGGCAGGAGGGTCACAAGTTCATGACCAGCCTGGGTGGGCAACTTAGTTACTCAGTAAGGTTTTGTCTCAAAATTTTTTTTAAAAAAATCAACTGGGGAATGAATGTAGCTCAGTGCAAAGGCCCTAAGTTCACTCCTTAGTTCTAGAAGGGGAAAAAACAATCAAACTGCTCTGGAAATCACTGCCTACACTTCAGGAACTCCTGAGGAAAGTAGAAATAATTGTCATTACCTATACTGCTGCACCTGCAAGGTTGGAGATGGGAGAACAGTGTTACAATGGTGTTTCTCAATTTAAAGGCTACTGTAAAATATTCATGAGGAAAGGCTGTTGTCTTTTCCCATTGTGGGAAGCCTTACATGGAGTAGGCACGTTCCTTCTCTAATTGTTGGATTTATTCTCCCAGCTTCTGCCAGTGAGAATGAGAAATTACCACCTTGAATATAAGCAAGTAGGAATTGGAAAGCTGCCCTCTACTGATTACATAAGCTTTAAAATACTGTACCTGGAACCTTGTGTTTACTAAGAATTCCCTTAATGAAGATGAAAATTTCTAAGCAGCGTGGACCCTTATGTTTTTCTTATGTAAGATCAAATTATTGCGATCCAACCTGTAAAATAAAGAATAATGTTGATGATTTAGTCTCTCCCTTGGCTTTTTGGGTCAGAGAATTGTTTGAAGTAGATGCACAGAGCCACCTACTGTGACTTCCCCTGGAGCTGCGCTGGCCGTGGCTTTAGTGGCTCATCTTTCCAGGGGTGCACACAGCTCATCCTGGGCCTGTGGTCACTCGAAATCTGGAGGTTACAGAGGCCAGACCTCCTTCAGTGTCATCTTTAGAGATGGCTTTTGTGGATTCAGTGGGATGTCTGTGAGTACAACCACCATCAATTGGTAGGCACCATCCTTGGCCATTTGTTTTCCCTGAGCACTGCTTTGGTAGCACCTGGAATTGGCTGGATCCTGTGGTGTAGATAGCATAACCTCCCTGTGTTCTAGTATGGCAGAGTGCAGAATTCCCTCCTCCAGGCTGTACATGCCTGGGGTCTAGAGCACACTATATAGAGGACCTGGGATTTCCCGTCTCCTCCTGAAATGGAGGTAGGAAGCTTACTTTTATTTATGTTTGAATAGGGTGAGAATTTGGAAGGAGAGACTTAAAAGGAGCTGGATGTGTTGAAATAGATCTAGAGGAGTTACAAAGAGGCCTCATTTGTTCCTATGCAAAAATTTAGGGCAAGGACTCTTGAATTATTGTGCAGCGTGTTGTGTTGTCTCCCCAGTGCTGGTAAATCCTTCTGAAGGTTGGGAAGCTCAGCAGGCCAACCACACACTTTCTCTGCCAGCCAAAAGGAGGATATCTTTTGGAAACAAAAGACATACATTAGCACCTTTCTTTTACCTTTGCCAAGCTGGGGAGCTGCATAGAAGTAGATCAAAAAGCCAGTGAGCCAATTTGCAGCTTTTCGATTTGCAGTTGAAGGGAGCAGTTAGGAAGGTCTGTGTGCTGTAACCTGGCTCAGAGCAGTACGTAGGCTTGGAAATGCTCAATCCAAATGCAGCCCGATCAGCTTCTAGAGGCGCACGTGATCCATGCTCTGTGCCCCATGCTCGACCTTGGCCTGTTCTGGAAGATCCATTCTTAGGCCTTCATAAATACAGTCACCCCCCTCTATCTGGGGGTTCCTCATTCATGGATTCAACCCATCCTGCATCAAAAATATTTGAGCAAACATTGCATCTGAACTGAACAAGTACAGACTTAATTCTGCTGTTATTCCCTAGACGACACAATATAACAAGCGTGTTTCCGAAGTGTTCATGGAGCGTTAGGTGTTATAAGTGATCTAGAGATGAGAGGATGCATGTAAGTTACATGCGAATATTTTAGTTATTTATTTACTTGTCTCTTACACTTGCCATGCTGGGAGTTGAACTCAGAGCCTTGTACCTGTGTATCTTTTTATATGAGGGATTGAACATGTGCAGATTTTGGTATCTAAGGAGGGGTCTTAGAGCCAGTCTTGTGAGAATGCAGTAGGTCAACTCTGTCACATTGTAAGATCTCTGTATTTGTTCCTTTTAGGCAAAATTAGGGCACAGAATTCACACCCAAATGTGCAACCCACACCTTCCAGAGCTGGCTGCCATTAGCTGGCAGGTGTGTGCCCGTGAGCAGTTAGGAGTGCAGACAATGAGAAGTTTATATTTGGAAATAATTATTGTGAACATATATAAATAAAAATATGGACTGAGTGCCCTGATCCAAAATTTAAAATCTTAAGTGCTCCAGAATCTGAAGGCTTTTGAGTGCTGATGTGACACTGTGAGTGGAAAATTCCACACGTGATCTCATGTGTGACTGGCTAGGGTTAAAACGCTGGTGCACTGAAAATATTATATAAAATTACCTTCAGGCTGTGTATGTAAGATGAATATGAAACAAATTTCATGTTAGACCTGAGTCTCATTCCTAGGTATCTCATATATTTTTAAATATTCCAAAATGTAAAAATATCCTAAATCTGCAACACTTCCGGTCCCAAGCATTTTGAATAAAGGATCCTTAACATGTATTGTTTTGCTAAATGCTAGAGGAAAAAAAATCACTTGTTATTTTTACTCTTTTAAAACCTTCTTTTTTATAGATTCTACGCTTTCTAACAGGCACTGTGCCTATCCTTAATCTAGTAACCAGATTTTAAAAATATACATTTACATTTATTTGGTTTGGATTTCTTTGGGGAAATATTTTTGCTTAAAAAACAACAATAACAGGGCAGCAATTAAAAATAAGTCAAGGGCTTGTGGTTCCTACCGGCTGTTAGGCTGTTAGGCCGGGAACTCAGCATGTGACAAGAAAAACATTTCAGATCCCAAAAAGAAAGCCGAGCACGCTTGTGTTTAGGTCTGGTGCTTTTTGGTTCCTTTTCTCTTTGACCAAGTGAACTGAGCTGTGATGGTCACAGGTGCCAGCTCAGCCCTGTCACTTGCCTGGCTGCTTATTCCCTTTATTCTTACCTTCTCCTTCTGCTGGCCCCTGACCCATCAGCTCCAGCCCCTGGGGAGATGTCACAGTTGGATGGAAGGGGCATCAGGAGGGCACTGGTCCCTCGTGACCAGGACGGCCATGCCAGGCCTGTGTCAGGGCAGTGCAACTCTCCATCCTCCCCACCCCGTTGTGTCTCAGCACTCACCTCCTTATCAAGTGGCTGGTGAGACTGTGGACTTCTCCAGGCCTTGAAGTTGCAGGTCCCCTTTTTACCTAGGCCGGGTGACCATCCTTGGTTCCATTCTGTAATACTCTTGCCTTCCTCACAGACATGGAGCTTCGGTGAACCTCATTTGGGAACAGGGGTCAGGGAGGGAGCCCTCAAATATTATTCAAACTTTTCCTTTCAGAGAGCTCATGGGAACTGTAACATTTTCACTATCCTCAACATTAGAGCAAAATTGGGTCCTTCTGTGTGTGTGTGTGTGTGTGTGTGTGTGTAAAAGAGAAATTGTCCTTATCTGGTGAGGTCGGAATAGAGCTGGAGGTAAGAGGGTGGATAAGTATAGATGTCTTTCTCTGGGCACTGAAGGAGTAAACAGGCATGTCATTTATTCTTAGGG
>PVJX010026196.1:0-26146 GCA_004027295.1 Dolichotis patagonum | reverse complement strand
CTTATACTGTCTTATTATGACTGATCTTATTTGAATCTGGTTTGTTAGATTGCTACTTTGTATTGACTGATTTTATTTAAATCTGTTATGATGGATAGCATCAAGTCTAAGTATATAGGCAACTACACTGAAGATGACAAGATTCACTAAGATACCCACTCTGGTTTGATTATTACTTGCTTTTGAAGTCTTATAATATCTCCAATGCTTTGTTTTTATTAATGTTGTTATACACTGCTGAGACACCATGGTAACCATTGTAGATCACCTTGTATTGTGGCATTAGTTTTATATGACTTTTTTGCTTCATGCTTTTCTAGGAATTGTTTTGTTTTATCTTGCTTTGTTTTGTTTTTCCTGCTAATACAGAAATGATAGATATACATGTAGAGACTCATGCAGGTGTAGAGCCTATAAATAGTTTACAAGAACCAACTATATAATGCATGTTGAAATGAACAACTACTTTGAAGAAAAAGAGACACTACAATACCCAGTGCTGATTCCATAATGTCATGATGTGAAGTCCAGCTAAACTATCACTTTTTGTTCAAAGTGATCTTAGCTTGCTTTGCCTTGTTTAAGTTCAACACACATTAAAGTATGGATAGCTGTTTTGAGGAGAATGAGAGACACTATGACAGCCATTCTTGGCTTCCCTAATGTCTGGTCTTGAAGACCTGAAATGCCCTCCTCGTCCTGCTGAGATCAATTCCATACTAGGTTGTTTCATGTGAATTCCCTGTATGTGACAATCTGGACAACTATTTGGAAGAAAACAAGAGTCAATATGATAGAGAGTGAATATCTCCGATTGTCTAGTTTTGAAGTTTTTGTCTCTTACATTGCTTTCTTGTGATCCGCTTTGCTCTGTTTTGTTGTGTTTAATTTTACCCTTTTGACATAATTGCATGTATGTTTGAGTATGTAAGATGGATGACCATATCGCTGTTTTTGTCAGATAGTGGAGCAGAACTGTTAACAGTCTCACTGTTTGAATGTCTACTTTACATGTTTTAACTTTGTAATTTGAACAATTATTTCCAAGAAGTCAGTATGTAATTTGTCAAGTAATAATTTCTTAGGTTTTTTTGTTGTTGTTCTTTTCCTTTTTTCCTTGGAATACTGTATTGTTGCTACCCTTTATTCTGTTTTGTTTTGTTTTTTTCTCTTTAAATAAAATTATTTTTTAAAAAATCAACTCCTCACAGCCCAGTTCTACGTTCTTAAAACCAAGTTCAGCACAGAACCCTCATTACACCCCAACACTGCAACAATTTCAGACCTCGGCTCCCTGCTTCCACACTATTATCAGGTACAGGCATCATAGCTTCCGTGAATGGGAAATGAGGACGGGTAGAAAGAGGACGGAGGCCACAGTCTGGTGATAAAGCCTCCCACATACTTCTAACCCTCAGAGGTCTCGTCCTTCTTTTGTACAGGAGTAGATTCTACAAGCAAAGCTGGTCTGTTTCCATCACTCACCCCTTTCCATGCCACATTCCAGACACGCTTCTCGGCCCCAGAGCCTTCCATCTTCTTTTCTCAGCCTCCGTATTCCCTGCACTGTGTGTGTTCCAAGCAGAGATGCTGCCTGCATCTTCCAAAGCATTTGAGCTGAGAAGAGCTGGAGAATGTCTACTTTCTTACCTACGACGAACTCAGAGCAAAGAGCAGTGACCACATCAAGTCGACAACCACATTCTAACTACAATAGCACTAGCTTCTGAGCCTTCTAATACACTGTTTCTACTCCACTCATGCCTTGTTGTATACAGAAGAAAAGAGATGACAGATTGCTTACCATAGTTTTAAACTGCGATCTCATAATTTTTTAAACTGAAATTTGAAGATCTCACTCTTTTTCTCCCACCTCTATGCCCACCGAGCTATATAGAAATAGACAGAGAAGACACCTATGGGATATTATTTATCACCATTAAAAATATCTGGCATGGAAGGAAGTTGCCATTTTTAAGAGTATTTTCTCTTCAGTCACTGGTGTCCAGCAAGTACCTTCAGCTGTGTACCTCAAAACCAAGACATGAGCCTTAGATACATAACACTCAGCTTCCCAAAAAAGCTCATGATTTGAAAAGGGATCATTTTCTCTAAGGGCCCAAGTTGTCTTGGTGGAAAACCCATTATCTCACAAGTAGGAGCTTGCTCCATGATTGGAGTTATTAAGGGAAGCCAGCAGTAGAACAAAGACCTTGGGGATGAAAACAAAATGACTGAGGCAGCTCTTTGGCAAAGCTCCCTGAGGGACTTGGCTTCCTGACAGTGAAAATAGTCTCCGCTCTATAAATCATCCAGTTTGGGACAGCCCGGGTCTCAGTCTTCCTTGATGTAGCCATGTGGGAAAGAGCGTCTAGACATTAGAAATCAAACTCTTACGGTAGAACTCTCTGTTCTAAATCGAAGACCGGTACCGCCGGTGGACTCTAGTGCACAGCTTTGCAGCATCACTCAAATGTATTTAGCAGCCACCTGAGGCAGACGCTTTCACCAGTTGGAAAGAATCAATTATTCCAAATGGCGTCACCATTTGGCAAAGCACTACTTATTGTTGTTTGGAACGTGTAGTGCTACTCTTTAAAAATGCTTTGTGAAGAGAAGAAATTCATCACACAATGAACTCGTATCTGCTCCCTGTGAAAGGCAGAGTGACAGGCCTTCCAGGAAAAGTTTCCTTTTGGAGATTTCTGTTGTGTTCTCTTAGGAACACTGAGGAACAAAAAAAGCTATGCACTAAGTCTATTTATGATAACTAGCTGCAGAAAGTAGTAAATACAGTAAGTGGTTAAAAACAATTCAGAGACAATTCAAAATGCTAAACAGTAACTCCCCCACCAACCGATCCCTGTAGTAAGAATCAACGTAGACAGGCACTGCAGTTCTAAAACTCAAATGTTCTACTACACTGGGAGGAAACCTTGGGTCAACACAAGCTCCTCTTGGTTTTCAGTTTAGTATAAGAACATTATAACATAGTCTGGGCATGAAACACCTCACACAGTGAGGCCTTTATTTGTTGAACAGAAATACTATTCTACATGAGAAGAAACAGACCCTGAACTTGTCTAAATCATGCCTCATACGCATCATGCTGAAGTTTTTACAAGGTGCAAACGTTTCACATATTTCATTTCATTCTCAACATCTTTGAAACCTATTAGATGAGTGTGATTCTCACTTCCATTTTCAGAAAAAGAAAGAAGCACTAGAACACTGAATGCCTTGCCTGAGATAAACTGAGGAGAGAAGGCAGAGCTGGGATTCAAACCAGGCACAGTTGTCTGACAAGCCAAGGACTTTATTTTGTTTAAAGCAGGGGAAGAACTATAAGCTTCTTCAGTCACCCATGCAAACTAATATCACGTGAGCAAGGAAACTGGGATATAAAATTAACATCAGTGGAAGAAATGAGGGAAAACTGAGATCCCAAATAAATGTGATTCCGATATCAACTTAACAGTAAGAATGATGGACTATGACACAAAGCAGACACATTAGCAAGTATTTTCCACCAGAGATTATTACCTTTTCAGGTATTGTAGCAGATGATATTCTGGTATTTGATATTTTAATATTTGACATTTGAAAATTAACAGCAATTATAATTAGGGGGTAAAGAGGAAAGGGTGATTCCCTAAAAGCGTAATGCTGGGGATTAATTCCTTAGCTTTCTGGTTAAAACACACCTTCAGTTAACCCACCAGTTGTTGCTGTATGTGCTGATTATTTTCAAGTACCTGGACATTTTAGCCCTGTAAAGAGTTTATCTATCAAGAAGAACAATCTGGAAGAAAAGAATAATTACTATTGTCATTCAAAACTATTAGAGAAAATGTGGAGGAAAAGAATTCATTCACATGGCTGGTGAGAATGCACAGTTAGTACAACCATTAAAGAAAACAATAGAGAAGGTCCTCGAAAATTAAAATAGTACTACCAGATGAAAAAGAGCGCTACCATTATTGGGTGTACATCTGTGGAAATAAAATCAGGTAACCTAAGAGATAACATGAACCCCCTTGTTTATTGCAGCATGAATCCCTATAACCAACATCTAAAATTAACCTAAATATCCATCTGTGGGAGAATGGATAAAGAAAATGTGACGGCTATGTGAAAAGGAATATTACTTAGCTTTTAAAAAGAAGGGAGTTCTGTCACTTACAAAAATATGGGTAAACTTGGAAGACATTATGTTAATGCAACAAGGAAAGAATAGAAGACAAACACCATGTGATTTCATTTATATATGGAAGCTAAACAACTGAACTAAAATAGGATTAGCCAGAGTATGTGAACGGTAGGGGATAGATTGGAAAACATTAGTCAAAGGATATAAAATTTCTGTCTGATAAGAATATGTTCAATGCAACATAGTGACTACAATTGACAGCAATATATTGCATTCTTGAAAACTGTTAGCAGATTTTAAATAATAACACACACACAAGAATGTAAGGAAACGCATATGTTCAGTAGCTTTTTTAGCTACTCCACAGTGTATATATTTCAAAACAATATGTTGTATGGAATGAATTATTGTTTATTAAAAATAAATTTAAAAGAGAAAAATAAACAGCATTTGAAAAACAGTAACACTAAAGTTATTACTTAACTACTCTTCCCCAAGGAGAGACAGTAGATAGAGTTGTTCACCAGATCTTAAAGAAAGCAGAAATTAGCAGGTTGGAGAAGCAAGCAGATACGTCATCGATTAGGAGTCTTTGGCTAAGACACCGCACAATAAATACTGAATGGTTTTGCAAAACCACAGAGTCCGAAACAGACATCAGAAGCTGGAGGCAATGCTGGAGCTCGGAGCAGGCCGAGGAGTGTGTGGGAAGCAGTGGCCTCCGAGTAGAGACAGCGCGGCGGGCACTGAGGCGGGCATGGTTCCCCAAGGGGCTGTTGGAGGCCTGGTGTTATAGTTGACACATTGTATCCACTTGAGTTTAGAAGTTTAACTGAGAGACTGAGCGGGGAGTCAGGGTCCTTACTTCATAAGTACCCTCATCCTGTGCAAGAGGAGGGCAAGGAGACTTTGTGAGTGCCACACCAGCCCTGGAGAAGGAGGTGGGCTGTGTACGATATAAAGGAGGAAAAGAGTCTTGCTCTGCCCCCCTCACCCTTTTGCTCTGGCTGCTGCCTTGAAGTGTTGCCCCGGTGCCACGTCTCCCTGCCTTGGAGCCAGCTGATTAGGGACTGAAACTTCCACAAACTTTAAGCTAAGTAAACATTTCCTTCTTTCATTTGAGGTGCTGGGTATTTTGCCCCAGCAATGAGAGGAGAATAACCAAGACACCTGGTCAGCTGCCTGAGGGGCTCGAGCACAGAAAGACAACTGGTCAGAGGACGTGGTGTGTGGAAAAGAAGGAACAGAGCTACACAAGAGGTCTTGGTTAGCAATTGGACTTCTCAGATGAGTGGAAATAGGCAATAGAAAAGCAGGTGAAAAGGGCAGTCAAGGATAACTTAGAATATGTATTTGGGAGAAAGATGGTACCATAAATAGCATCAGGGCTACCAGCCACGGTAATTCCTTATTTGAAAGGGAAAAGAAAACAACCTTGGAGATGTTAAGAGGACTTGATCTCACCTCTCCAGTATCAAAATGTAGAGCCATTGGACCCATCTGGCAGGACCCAGGATTCCGGTGAGAACACAGCACTGTCTGCTGTGGCCCTGTAGTCTGAGGACTCTCCAGCTCCCTGCTCCTCAAATTAGGGTCCACAGACTGGACACATCTGGACCCTCTTGGTGTCCTCTAAAGTTTTCTAGAAGCCCAGAATGTCTAGCTTCTCTGAAAGCCACTCAGCCACGACCCACATTTTAACACAAGTTTGAGAGATCGAGATGCAAAATAAATTTTGAGGGGCTTTACTTCAGTACATGGTTGGAAGCTGGAAGAAGAAATGTCAGTTCATTAGGTGCCCAATCTCCACTGTATGCTCCTTAGACTGTAATCGAATTAAGAGTTTTTGAATCCATGAATGCATGACAGAATCAGATAACACAGCCCCACTGTGCCCCAATTTTTTTCTTACAGAAAATTTAGATTTAAATTAAATGCTTGTGTGGGCATTGCACAAATCAGAAGAAAAGACCACAAATAGAAGACGTTGGCTTTTTTTGAAGTAAAGTCACTGTGGTGCTGAGCAATTAACATATTTAAATTCCATGAAATAATAAACCTATCACAAGCTGGTGCCATTTTCTCCTCATAAAGAGAAGGTGACTCCACTCCTCACATTATGTTCGAGTTTTGAAATAACTCTACTGAATTTACAAAAACCATATGTTATGTTTTATTTAGTGCATTTGCCATTGGAAACCCATGCAGGCTTGTATGCCTCAGCTGTAAAATAACAAAATTATTTCTGACATTGGTAAGTTAGGAAAAACTTTCATTAAAATGCAATGGGAAAACATCTGGAATTACTTAAAGTCATGATAAAAATATTTATTCTTATTGTCACTATAGATCATTGCTACAACATATTTGCAATGTACTCAGTTTTGATTTGTAAAATTTGTTTTAGAGACAGTTAAATACTTACTTCCATCATAAGGATAATAGAAAATTTTGAAACATCCATATTAAAATCTAGAATTATATTTTTGGAGACAGATTCATAAATACGTATTTTTGCATGTTTTGTTTTGTTTTTGTTTTGTTTTTGGTACCGGGGATCGAACTCATGACCTTGTGCTTGCCAGGTAGGCTCTTAAGGCACTGAGCTAAATCCCCAGCTACATGTTTTGTTTTAAATAATCAGAAAATGCCTGGGGGTCTAATTTAAAGGTAGAGTAGCTGTCTAGCCTGTGTGAGTACCTGAGTTCAATTCCCAGCACCAAAAACACAGAAATTCCAGCATCATCTTACATAACTGAATACATTATTGATTTATTGATCAAATGTTTATTGAACGTCTATGGGTGAGGCTCCTAGAGCCTGTTTTCTGCACACTAATGATGCAGGAAGCACTGCCCTCGATGAAGGTAACAAAGTCACAGACAATGCAGTCATGACGGTGAGACAGGGGCTCATGAGGTGAGGCGCTTGTCTTACTGTCACAGGCGTTTCAGATTCTCTGGAGGTATGAGCTTGAGGCAACATTGACATGGTAATAGCTTGAGGGAGTGTTCAGCAGGAAATCCAGGTGTCAAAGGTGATGGAGGG
The DNA here is from genome assembly GCA_004027295.1 of Dolichotis patagonum. NCBI lineage: Eukaryota > Metazoa > Chordata > Mammalia > Rodentia > Caviidae > Dolichotis > Dolichotis patagonum. The sequence continues at coordinate 18,948 of PVJX010026196.1, read as the reverse complement.
CGAGGTCACCGACAAGAGGCAGCGCCAATCACAGAAACAACAGAGGCTCCGAGGCGAGGCACCCCAGAGGAAGCTGAAGAGGGCGCGTGCTGGGCAGAGACGCCCCTGGCACAGCACAGTGGGGAAAGGCTGGTGGGTGGCAGCACGGGTACCCTCAGGCAGGGCGTTCCGAGCCGGGTTACGGATTGTACTGGTCCATCTCAAGGATCACGGGAAGCTGGCACCAGGTAACAGCCTGTCGTTGATGGTATTTGCGCTGATGGGCTACAACAGGGAGAAGGGAGAAGTAGATTAGATGAGTGTCCAGGAAGTTGGTGCAAGAGCACTCTGAGGACACCAGAGCAGCCAGCAGCAGCAGGAGTGGGATGCCACCCGCGTTTTCCCGTGACACTTCCCAGAGAGCCGTGTCTTCACCTCCGTCTCCCGCCATCCGCCGTCCCGTCCCGCAGCCTCACACCTCATGTCTGCCACCCTCCCGCAAACGCCGCGTGGACCTTGCTCCCGAGTCTCCTGAAAGCGGCTTGTCCCCAGAACGCCCCTCTCCGCTCCTTCTTTAAAGCCCACCTCGAGGCTTACCTGCTCCTGAGCTCCTGGGCACCTTCCTCGGAGGGCATCCGTGGTCCGCCTCTCTGCCGGTACGGACACGCGACAGTCCCGGCTCTGCAGTGTTGATCGTGTTTTTGGTGGTTGTTTTTGTTTTTCTTCACCAACAGAGAGGTGGATTTTCAGCTGCAGCTTTAAAGCATCCAAAATCATCCCATGTTTGTGGAAGTTCTTCTTTTCTCTAGCTTGAGAAGGGATAGGATTCTGTTGCCTTATGGATTTTCTTAGAGAAAAATCCCAAAAGACCCCATCTAACAGAATTCAGAACGAACTGGTAAAGCACACACTGTGGAATGCGTGAAGGCAGTGTCTAAAACAGCCATGCTATAAAGCTACAAAGCTGTCCTCTGTTACTTTTAAAGGTTTCTAAGGATGGGCTACCAGTAGTTTCTTCACCCGCCCACTCCAGGACTCAGATCAAACTCTCCACCACAGCCCTGAAGCCATGCTTTCTGGCTCGAAGCCATTCTTGCTGGACCTGAGACAAAAGGTGAGCAGCCCACTTCCCCAGCCCCATTCAGACGGTGCGGGGCACCCGGGGAAACGCAGGAGGTGGCCCTGCCTCTCAAACCCATTCTCAGCGACTCCCGTTGCTGATCTACACGCACGGGTGACCAACCTCTCACTCGGGAGCAGAGAGGCACTTGGAATGTCTTGTTTTATCATCAGCCTTTAAAATGTCAATCAGCACCAAAACAAAAAGCACGTCCCACTGTTGTACTGAATGAGGGTGTTTTGCACACTGGAATAGATGAAGAAACTGAAGCTGACTTTAGCCGGGAAACATCTTACTCTCTATGTAGCCGTGCTGATGCTGGTGTCTGTGAGGCTGTTAATAAACTTGAGTCCTGACCATGTTCCAGGCAAGGAGCAAAATGGACCTGAGGTCTACCTCGTATTGAGTACAATCACTAGTACACAGACAAATAAATACACGGTGTATTGTGTGGTGGTAAGTGTCCCCAGGGGGAGCACAGTACACCAAGAATTAGATAAGGTAGAGGCAGAAAGATTAGAGTGGGTGGTCCACCAAAGCCACTCTGACATATGATATCAGAGCAAGAATTTCAATAATAATTTCAATAAAGTGAGGGGCAAATCACGGAGCTAAGAAGAGAAAGGTTTCCTGGCAGAACAAAATGCGTACTATGGGAGCATTTTGGTTATACTCAGGAAGTGCCAAGGTGGCCAGCCAGTCTGCCTGAGCAATCCAGGGAAGAAGAGGGAATGAGAGACGATTCAGAGCCAGGTGGGCTCCCATGTCCCAAGGTGACACCGAGCCTGCTAGTCCTGCTGGAGAAAGACACGAAGCCGGGAACGCTGTGAGCAGAAACGGTACCGTGACCGGATGTGGCTTCTTGTCTACCTGCAACTCCCTTTGCACATATTCTGGGCCACAGCACAATGATCGGTACCTATGTGCAATGTGGAGTGACCCAACCAGAGCAATTCTGCTTTCGAGTCCTCAGAAATTTGCTGTTTCTGTACGTTGTGAACCTTCAGGCTCTTCCTGCCTAGTTATTCTGAAGTATGGACCACATTGCTGTAAGGCATAGCGACCGTGCTCTGCTGTGTGACACTGAGATGAATGTCTCCTGGCTGGTGGCACGTTGCTCCCCACTGTCTAAGCTCTCCCTGTATCTGGCTGATTTCACCTAGTGGAGTCTCTGCTGGTCCCACTTGTATTGCCACAGATGACAAGGTTTTAGTATTTTAATGGTTGAATGCTATTCCTTTTTAAAGGATTCGTTAGCTCCTGACGAGAACAGGCTCTGTAGCAGAAAGACAGAAAGCTACTGCGATAATTGATGTGGGAGATGATGAAATTAGTGGCTAATGAATGAATGGGAACTAGTTAGAGCCTAGATACCTTTTGAAAACAGAACAATCAAGATTTGTTGAGAGATAGTACAACACGACAAATAACGGTGACCCAAAGATATAAAGTCTTAATCCTTGGAACCTGAAAATTCTGCCTTATTTGGGAACACAAAGGTTTTGCAGATGTGATTAAGAACTTTGAGATGTGGAGATAATCCTGCATTATTCAGGCAAGGCCACCATCCCATCACAAGCAGGATATAGAAGGGGCACAGGGAGTTCCGGTGTCCACATAGAGGACAAGCAGTGGGACCACTGAGGCAGAGACTGAGTGGTGGAGACACAGGTCAAGGAAGGATAGCACCACCAGACCCTAAGAGACAGGGCGGGACCCCCCACAGGGCCTCCAACACCTTCGCTGGGGCTCAGTCTGATTCTGGACTTGTGCACCCCAGAGCTGAGGGAGGATGCACTCCGCTTATTTTAAGTCACCGATTTTGAGATGATTTATAAAACAGCCTCATAAAGCCAGCAAAGACTAGATGCCATGTGAAAAAGTGATGCTTCTGACGTGTTCAAGTGAAAAGATGATGTTTCCATCACAGAAATGAAGACATCTAGGGAAGGAACAATTGTGAAGGAGAAAACACAGCCATATTTTGCACCTGTTGAGATTACTGTCAGGTATCTAAATGTAGCTATTTGGAAGCAAGGTAACCATGTGAGCTTCAAGTTTGAGGGACAAGTCTGGGCTGGAGGTCAGAGTGGAGTCCCTGGCACCCCAGTAGTAACTGCACCAGACAGAATGAGCTCACCTAGGAAGCCCACGGGGAAGGGCGGGCGCGCGATGCGTGAGCCCTGAAACACACTGAGAATCTCAAACCACAAATAAAGAGCAGAATGAAAGAGAGAAGGCAGGAAACAGAGGTAGACTTCGTGGATAGAGGAAGGGGAAGACAGCAGGAAAAGTATAAAGGACGACTGCAGTGTAAGTGCACACCAACTCCCCGCGATGAACGCAATCATTCTGCATCACAGACGGACACCAAGAACACACAAAGAAGTTCGACGGACCCAGCAAAAGACACCAAAAGTGAGCAGTGTCTGAGTCATAAGAAAAAACCTCATCCCGGATCGCAAGTAGCGAAACCTTCTGGAGAGGAAGAGTACCTTCGTCCAGTGCTGCTAAAAGCACAGGAAGCGAGAAAGTCGAGAAAAGTAGCAGAAACCTTGGAGAAGTCAAGCTAGAAATGTAAGGAAAGCAAACAGGAGAGAACTGAGGATCTGGAGAAGTCATTCTAGGATGAGCAGAGGAGCCACGAGGTCCTGGGTTTAACGGAGCCGATGATCGCAGGACAGGAAGCCGATGTGTGGAACGGAAGGGGACCGCGGATTCTGGGAGAATCGGGGCATTTTAAACCTCAGAAGACCAGAGTGCAAACCCTGCAGGAAATGGTTAAGAGTGCACTGAGGAGGCTGCACGGTGGAATGTTTACTAGTAACGCAAATGTTAGTAAAATACCAGATATTTATATAATTACTCGTAGCTTGTGAAAGTCTTTCCTGTGCATTATCTTTTTCCCTTAAACCCTGGCTATGCTGTTAAGGGGCAATAACCACATTTTACAAAGCAGTAACGTCTTTACGGTGACTGGACTGAGATCTGGCATGCCAGCAAGTAGCAGCATAAAGATGGTAAAGGAAAAGCAGTCTTCAGTTAACTCTTGTAGCACACAGATCAAATTAAAACAAGAAAACAGTAGGATTTTGTAACAACCCCAATAAAAGATGTTAAAGGCTATAATGCACCTACTAGGCAGTGGCAGGGGTTTAATTCAGCAGCCTGAGCGCCTGCTTGGCAAATGTGAGGTCATGAGTTCTATCCCCCCCCAAAAATGTTATTAATGCACCAAGAGCCTGAAACAAAAATCTGAGAATTATCCCCAGCTCTCCTTTCTTTCTCCTCACATCTAGTTAACCGCAAGCACTTGCCACATCCGTCCCTGCATCCTTTCTCCTCCATCCTCACTGCCGCTCTTAGCGTTCGTGCCTTTTTGTCCTGGCTGCAACCGCCTTCACTTGCTCTGCGTCGTCCCCTCCGGTCCCCTTATTCTCCAGCACAGTCCCCACAGTGATGCTTCTGCACGCTGAACGGTGAATCCTCCCTCAGCGCCCCAGGCTGGCACATCTCAGCACCTCCGTGGTCTGTGGATACAGTTCAAGTCCCTCACAACCTGCACGACGTGGCATCTGCCTGTCGGCACCGTCCTGGCTTCCTTCCCCGAATGCCTGGTGCACCGACTTTCTTGCTGTCCCTCGTAGCACATGTGTGCCGGGCACATGCTGCCCTCTCCCAGCCAGGAACTCCGCATCTGCTGAGACCCTCAGAACCGCCTCTTACATGTGCTTCTTGCTTCTCCTCTGCCTCCCTTACTTTCCCTACCCCTTGGTGTTCTCGTAGTCCACTGAACACAGCAACCTTTGTAAAAATGCCTCTGTAACTGACAGAGGAAAAACAGAAAAACTTGTGTGTATTACTAAGCTGCTACATGGTATTTTGATGTATACACATGCTGTATGAGATAAACACGAGTTAATTATGTCTGTTTCCTCAAACATTTATCCTTTCTTTATGGTGGAAGTTTTCCAAATGCTTTCTTCTAGCTTTTAGAAATGTGCAGGTTAATGTTAATGTAAAGTTCAGTTACTGAGTGTTGTAATCAGGGGTTGCCAGGAGAATAGTTACATATAGGACATAAAATTTATATTATTTTATGATGGTCATCCAGTGTTAAATACAAGAAAGTGCAGGAAATCTGTCTGCAACACTGAAGACCTAGAAAATCTAGCTGAGGGCCTGGATCCCACAAAAATGTCCCGCTGAAGACCCAGAGCTCATGACAATGACTCATACCAGTCTGTTTTACAGACCTGAGCTGGGAAAGCCCAAAGTCAGCGGTGGAAGCTAGAAAGTGTTTGCCAGCAGGGTGAAGGATCTATGCCAGTAGACCGAGGTTCTGCACTGGAGCCAAGAAGTAACATTCAAAGTAAAGACCAGGAGTCCCCTGAAAAGTACCACAGCCATCCTCAGCGACAGTAAGGTCCCGAGCTCCTCCAGCAATCAGAACAGCAGAGTTCATACCAGGCAGCCAGCGTGGCCAGCTTCTCCTGAGACTGAGCAGCACACATCCTCCCCTCCAGAGCCAGGAAGCGATGCTCAAAGTAAGGACCAGAGCTCCCCAAAGTGACCCGCAGCCACTCTCACCGACAAGGGCCCGAGCTCCTTCAAGATAATGCCCAAGTTCATGTCAGGGAAGCCAGCATGACGAGCTCCTCCAGGAGAACCAACGGCCCCAAACAACTACCTGTAAGAGAACCCACAATGCCACACTGGTCCTCTCCACGTCTCCTTTTATGCTGGCAACTTTCCTCAGGTGGGCCATGCATGCTCAGCACCATGCTGATTCAATTCAGCTGCTGTTCAGTTGGCCACCAGTTTTTAACCCATGAGACAGAGTCCCCACACAAGCAAGATCTTGCTAGTATTTCCTTTTCTGTGGCTGCCTTCTTTTCCTTACCATAACGATCCTCAGTGCCATCCTTATTGTCCCAAATGACAGGATTTTATTCTTTTGTGTGGCTAAATACTATTCCAAAGTGCATGAGCACCAGCCTCATCAGATGAGGGTAGGTTGGCTCCACTGACGATCACAAACAGGGCTGCAGTGGACATGGAAGTGCAAACATGGCTCCCACAGCTGGATTTCATTTCCTTCATACGCATAGCCCGGAGCAGAACCCTGGGTCATACAGTATTTTATATTGTTAATTTTTTTTTGCAAACATCTATGCTATTTTCTATTTACATTCCAAACCACGGGATTTGAGTGTTTTCTTCTCTCTACATCCTTGTCAGCACTTTTTATCTTTAGTCTTTTATTTTTCATGTCTGACATTTTTGTTCAAAAGAACATACTTTAGATTTAATACAGTTTTTTTCAGGATGCATGTAATGTTTTTATTTTAAAAAGAAAAAAGAATAAAAACAATGATACAGAACTTCAAAACAAGATAATAGGAGATTAACAATAGTTAATATTTTGTGTATTGTTATCATCAAATTAGTTGCTCAGGTTACCAGATATAGGCATGAAAAACTGATTAAACAATGTAAGCAAAAACTATTCTTTTTAATGAACTAATGGAAATTAGTAGTATAATTATCTTGTCTATCAATTTTTTCTTTTTCTTTTCTCCTTTTCCTTTTTTTCCTTTTATTCTTTCCCCCATCCAAGTCGTTCTTTCTTTTTGAGCAGTTTCTTCCCTTTTCACTTTCACAATATCTACTATACATTTGAGGTCCTATTCACTTTTTCAGTTTTTTACACTAGGGAGACAATAAGATATTTACACAAGTGTGTCTCATTTATTTCGCTTATGAGTACAGTCTCAAGTTGCATCCATTTACCTGTAAAAGCCTCAAGTTTATCCTTATTTACAGCTAAGTAAATCTCCATTGCATAAAAATACCACATTTTTGTATCCATTCCTCAGTTGATGGGCATTTAGTTTGTTCCAAGATCTGGCTATTACAAGTTGTGCTTCTATAAACACGGGCACACATATATGGCTGTGGGATGATATTTTCAATTCTTTGGGGAAGATATCCAGAAGGAGAATAGCTGGGTTGAATGGGACCTTCAATCCTAGTTTTCTGAGGAATCTCCACACTGATTTCCATAGTGCTTACATCACTGTACACTCCCACCAACAGTGGAGAAGGGTTCCTTTTTCCCGAAAGCCCTGCCAGCATGAAAGCTTCCACTCTAAAGTCAGGAACAAGACAAGGACTTCCACTGTCACCACCCCTATTCAATATAGTTCTGGAAACATTAGCCAGAGCAATTAAATAAGAGAAAAATAAAAGGAATAAGGATAGGAAAGAAAGATAAATTATCATTATTTATAGATGACATGATACTCCACATAGAAGACCCAAAAACTGCACCAGTGGACAACTAGGGTTAACAAGCACATTCAGCAGCATAGCTGGATACAAAGCCAACACTCAAAAATCCGCAGCATTCCCATACACAAACAACAAACTCACCAAGAGAGAAGCTAGGGAAACAACACTTCTCACAATAGCATCCAAAAAAGTGAAATACTTAGGAATTGATCTAACAAAAGAAGTAAATGGTATATATTAAAAATTATAATACTCTGATAAAGGAGATTGAAGAGCATATCAGAAAATGGAAAGATATCCCTTGCTCATAGGAAGAACCAATATTGTGAAAATGGCCATACTCCCAAAACTTATACAGATTTAATGCAATCCTGATCAAACTACATTTTGCATACCTCACGGATCTAGAGAAAATATTCCTAAAATTTATCTGTAGTGTTTTTTCACCGAAGTCATTCCTAATGGAGCTGGATGATATTTTATTGTGGCTGTGTTTTTCACTTTCATGATGATTCATCGGGCTTAGCATTTTACCTGTACACTGGCCATTTGTGTATCTTTTTTTAAGAAATGTCTACTTAGATCTCTTGACCCTTTTTTAAATGTCCTATTTTTGTTTCTGCTGCTGTTGTTTGTTTTTTGCTACTGAAGTGGTTTTTTACTTCTTTGTACATTCTGAACGTCAATCTTTTGCCAGGAGTGTAGTTTATAAACATTGTCTATTCTGTAGGATGTCTCTGCACTCTTATTTCACTTGCTATGCAGAACTGCTTTTATTTGATGTAACAGTATTTGTCTACATAGAGCAAGTTTTAAGTGTGCTTTGGGTTTGTAGTTATTGTTTTTCCCTCCATTATTTAGCTCCTGATTATACTCTGGAGCTGTCTCTGTAAGCCAATGATTGGGTACGTGGGGTGTCCAAAATAACTAACTGATATGGAAAGAAAGAAAGATGTATCAGTGCGAATAAACCCTTGAGGAACTGAACCTCAAAAGAAGCAAATCAGCTTAATTTGCAGGATAAAATGAGATACAGCTTGTTTTTTGCTTCCAGCTCTTAGTTTTCTCATCTTTAACATCATGTTCCTTAACTCAGCACTCTCAAAGCCTCCTTGAGACCTTAGATGGTCCAAAGCACACCTGTTTGAAATCAGGTTGTGTCCGTGTAGTTCTCTCATTCCAGCAAAGTCCCAACACATGCAGAGTTGTCAGGCAGCCCAAGAAAGTCAAGAGTCTTCCAAACAGGGAACCGTGTGTTTCCTAATCACTGGCAAGGAACGCTTCCAATCTGTTAAAAATAGAAATCTTCCAGCCATAAACAAACCTGACTGAACCTGGAGATGGAGCTCTGGAAAATCTGAACAAATCCCTTAGCCCCTCTGCAACATGAGCACGACACCGAGCGGTGCCGTCCGGAGTCAGCTTGTTCATGAAAATCCCACTTGCATGTAAATGGCACTCGTGCTTGGTTTCTTTTTGCTTCATCTCCAAAGTCATTTGCTAAGTTCGAAAGTATTTAGCAAAATAAGTATTTTTGACAGAATCTGTGCTTTCCCAATAACATTTGCAACTAAAAAAAAAAAGACTCCTTGCTCATGGAATATTCATTACTGGCAATTTGAGGTATATTTGCAAGCCACAAAACGTCTCCACTGATTATAGACTCTCTCCAGTTTGTTATAATGTTCTGGAAGCAATTGAATTTGGTCAAATGGGAGCCAAGGACTAGCAGCCCTGTCCTGGAAACACACATGGCAGCTACATGTCGTGCTGGAACGTGGCCGAGTAGAGGATGTCACGAGACATCTGAAACACATGCGGTATTTTTAAAATGACTACTGAGTGTTAGTCAGTATTTAAGCAAAGCCGATGTGAAGAGATACTGAAAATAATAGTGCTGTGAATTCCACAATGGTCATGGTGTGTCAAGAGACAGCAGCAATGCAGTCTTTGGGTAAAACTGATGATAAAGCCCCCAGTAATTAAGCTCGTGGTGACGTTGATTCCAACAGAGCTTGCTACAAATAAGCCTTGGTCAACCAGATGTCTGTAGCTGGTGTGTGTTAGGACCTGCTACCATACCTAATACAAAAGCAACATTGTTGGCATGCCGATTTATTTCTATATAGTAGTTTTAAAATACAAATTTAAGGAAGAAACATCTTAGTGAGCTAAGTTTATTTGTACAAACTCTATCCTTCATTCGTTTGGTGAAACCTAGAGATGAATACCCTTTTTAACACACACACACACACACACACACACACACAGCAGTTTAGTACCTTACAGGTCTGTTTTTTCTGGGATATATAGTTTGTACTGGCACAAAGTAATTATTTGGCAGAAAGCTAAACCAAGTTGTTTGGTGAGCAGTTTAACTTGTAAAAAATCCTATGTAATTAAAAGTTATAAATGACTATTTGGAAAGTTTCTTGCAGTGGCTACGAAGCAATGTGGTAATTTAAATATAGCCATGCTTCTTTTCTTCAGACCAAATTTCTAGCAAAATCATTTTTTCAATATGCCTTTAGTTAAGCAAAATGCTCCTTTTTTCACAAAATAGGACATTACGTTTCAAAGCTGAAGCACCAGAACCATATGTTTTGATAGTTAGGCTTAAGTGTAGAAAAGTGCAAAAGAAAGACAGAGAGATTTGAAAATCATAGTTAGTTGAACACAGAAAACAGAAATCTGGAAGCACAAACTTCTCCTGCTATCAAATACTATCACAGAAGACCATAAGATCTATCCTAGCTCATCGGAACAGAACTGTTGTCCAAAGTTTAATATGCCCGGCCCAACAAGGCCAAGAGACAGAGAGGACGTTTTGTATACTAGCCTTTGTTAACATTTTCCAGTCTTGGATTCTAACTCAGCAGTTTCAATTACGAGAAAATTCATTTATCTAGAAGAGCGACTTACACAGAGGAGCTCAGCCCCAAAAGCACTTCTGCACAGTGCTAGGAAGAGTCATGAGCTCACACCCTGGAACTGGAAAGCAGTCACATCACATGTTTACTTCAAGGAACTACTGGTTCCATTTTCCTAAGTAAATACTTAGGTTTTCTCTTGTGTCTGTGGCGGCTCTGTAAGGCGGTGTGAGCCAGTTCCCTGCTATGTTTCTGTGTATTAACTGGGAGGCAGCTGCGATAACAGTGCAGGCCTCCTCACAAATCCGATTCGTTAAGATTTCCTGATGGCATGGATGACGAGTGTGGAAAGAAAAATGTACACAAGATACAGTTGTTTGGATGTTGCTGAAAAACAGAGGAAAATCAATACCATGTTTAAAGAAAAGGCAAATTTTCCAGGAAGCAGAAAGGTGGACTGTCATGTTTCTGGGAAGGGAGGACTGACCCGGTCTGGAGCATTTCCCTTGGACTTCGGTCATGCCACCCACAAGAGCCCCCCCCACTGCCCCACCAGCTGGTGCTGAGCTCCTGTGTGTGTGACACCCCCTTCCTGAACGTGACTGGATCCTGCCCAATATAAAAACGACATAACAAAGTACAGAGGAAGCCAGTACATTCTGCTAAAGCCGGTGCACTCTACAGGAGAGGCTCCCAGCTTGCCCAGGAAAAGCCCCTGGGAGGTTTCCAAGTTTGGTGCCATTTCTTATTGCATGGGCAACTCCTCGAGAGAAGCAGATGTGACCTTTGCAAAGGATGGAGGTTTCTGGGCCACCACCTGCTCTGCTCAGACGAGAAAATGACAGACACTGCTATCCATGTTGCATACTGTTTTTTTTCTCTTCCCAAAAGTTCACTGTTCTTCCTTCATCATTTTTTTCTTCTTTCTCTTGTATTCTCCCTTTACTTTTATCCCATTGTTTCTTTACCATTATTTTCTTTACCTTCTTCTTCTCCTCCTCCTCCTTCTTCTTCTTCCTCCCCCTCTTTCTTCCTTTCTTCTCCTCCTCCTCCTCCTCCTCCTCCTCCTTCTTCTTCTTCTTCTTCTTCTTCTTCTTCTTCTTCTTCTTCTTCTTCTTCTTCTTCTTCTTCTTCCTCTTCTTCTTCCTCCTCCTCCTCCTCCTCCTCCTCCTCCTCCTCCTCCTCCTTCTTCTTCTTCTTCTTCTTCCTCTTCTTCTTCCTCCTCATCATCCTTCTCCTCCTCCTCCTCCTTCTCCTCCTCCTCCTCCTTCTCTTCCTCCTCCTCCTCTATGATTCTTTCTTTTACCTCTCTCTTCCCGTCTACCCTTTGGATGTTTGTTACACTTCTGGACACTTTTCTGTTGTTCCCATAATCCACTAGTCCCCAGCACTGTCCTATGCAAGCACATGTAAATTAGACTAAAATGTAAAACTGTAGACCTGTGTTCTAGGTGCTCATGATCTCCTGCTGAAAGTGAGAACAGAAACATATATAAATGTCATTCACCTTAACCATTAGCAGATGTTGACTTTCTTACAGCATTTAAAGTTAGAATTGACACCACAAAAGGAAATTATGGGTTTGCACTATTGCCAGTAAGATGGTTTGCCTGACACCATGGAACACTTTATAACCATCTTAATAGCAACAACAAAAATCCTGCTGCACATGAGTGATTCTGGGTTCCTCCCCAGAAAGTCTTAGGCACAACCACCCTGACCCTGAGTGCTAAGCTGGGTGCCTTCTGCAGGATGGTTAGAGCCCCTGTGCATTCTCCTCGAATTACTAACAACAGGGTCAGGTGTGTAAAAAGCAGTTCCTTTCTTTGCTTTTTAATCAGTATTATGTTTTTAGTACATATTAATTACACTCATTTTGGGAACTTGATGCATATATATCTTGGTCATTTTAATTCCTTTTTGCCCTTCTCTTTTCTTTTCCATCTCCAACAAGTCACTCACTTTATTTTCAGTAAATGATGTTAATTGTAAATCAAATATCCCCCATTGTTATTGAAACACTGCACCCATGTCCATAATGTTTCTTGTTTTCAGCTCCTTCCCCTTTCCAAGATGTTTAGAGTCTTAGGTATCGATGTGTCTCCTAAGATGAGTTGCGTCCTTTAAAATTCACACATTGAAGCCCTCACCTTCAGCACCTTGGCATGTCTCTACGTTTGGGGATGTGACCTTTAAAGAGGTAGTTAAGTTAAAATGAGGGTGTAAAGGTGAACTCCAGTCTGACAGGTGTCCTTGTAAGAAGTGATGATCAGGATACACATCTACACGCACAAAGGAAGGACCAGGTAAGGACCACCATCCGAAAGCTGATGGGAGACTTCACCAAGGAAACCAACCTCCTTGATCTCGGAATTCCAATCTCCAGAACCAAGAAAACACATTTGGCATGTTTCAGCCACTCAATCTGTAGTATCATGTATTCCAGTCACCCTACCAAAGTCACAGGTCTCATGCCACTAGCAAGCTTGTGGTGGATTCTTTAAATGTGGCATCTCTGCCACCACATGGAAATCCCAACCATTCATTCAAAACTTTCCACATCTGTGGGTCTTGAGCTTTACCAAAATCTCTACTTCTCAATCTAGGGAAATATCTCTTCATTATGATGTCTTTCAATGGTAGTATTCCTTTTTATTTTATCTGTTAAAGACCTTACACCTTTCATCAGTGGATTTTCTTTCCATAGAGCTGAAGTGCTCTAACTTTAAAAATGCTTCTCTTTTATACCTTGCTAAAGTACCTGCTAGAAACAAGGCATTACAAAGACTGATTATCTCCTTGAGGTGAGAGGAGCAGAGTGATAAAGGGACAAAAATATAGAGAAAACAAGCAAAAAGACATCATCCTAAAACTATTTTACTCAGAAACTACCAGGGAAAAATCTCAGGGTCTCAATAAGCTTGACTTGCTCTAAGAGACAACAAAACACCTAGATTAAGGTGCAAGTCTAAACCCAAATTCCAAGGCTATTGTTTAACGCTCCTAGAGAGATGATGGTGGATTGGGCTCAAGTTAGTGTCAGGTGGGAGTTGTGCTCACATTTCAAATACAGTGTGGCAATGGATTCTTTATGGGTTTTCATCCTTTTTTATCCTTCTCTAGTGTGTAAAGGGAAAAGGACCAAAGCCTGGTTCTCTGATTCTTGGCCTGAACTTCCCAAGAGAGATGGTATTTCAGGAAAAGCGATTAAAGTATGTTTGCTTCTATGAACTTTATCATTACAGGACCTGTGCTGACTCTTCACACTGCACCTGAGATATAAACACCCATCTCGAACCCAGAGTGCTATACCAAAAAAAAACAGATCAGATCTGAAACTGGTTTATATAAACAGACTCCTCAATTTTCTTTCCTCCTTCAAATGCCTCACTCTACCTCTGATTTTCAGGCTCTGATCTAGAACATGGTCCATATGTAAAGTGATCTGCATATGTATCATGATCCTGTTTCTGCCCCTCATCAAATTCCTACAGATCTGTTCTCTAGCCCTTTCATGGTGCTTCAGTTTATCATATTTTCAACTCGTATTTAACAATCTGCATGATGCTAACTTGTTGAATGACCTTAGCTGTGCACTGGTAGAAGATTCCTCTCTCACTTCACATGTGTATAGTCCCTGTTCTCCTGTATTCTTAAGCCTCACTTTCAAAGATTTTTCTAGGAATATTCCAGCATCAGACATTATGACCAGATCTGATGAAAAGACTGAAGTGGGACATCATTTCCTCTTTCTTTCTACTCTCAAGTTCAATACACATATCCTAAAATGTGGTAGCCAATGCTTGGGGAATAAAATTTACAACATACTCAGGCTAAACCTGGATAGGAAATAGAATTACTGTCCTTTTCATAGTGTTTAAAACAGAATGCTACATATTATTTATGGATGCATAGATTTCTAAAATGAAGACAATATATGATAAAAACAAACATATTTAGAAAACTGATCATGTCTGAGAAGAGAAATGTGATACACAGACTTCAGTTATATTTTTGCCATTTATTCCTTTGACTTGAATAATGTGAAATAGATGTTCTCTATTCTTTATACCCATGGTATGTCTTCAATACGCCATGATAACATTTTTTCAAAGTAAAACTGAAAGAGGTCCATAAAACAAAGGTCTGGTGTGAAATGCCCTATTGCACATTGTAATTGGCTTAGTATTTTTTGCACTTCTGCCTCACAGAATGCTAGTTCTGTGCCCTAGGAAATTGACTCTAACTTCATGTTGAGTATAATTACTTTGCCTCAGTCACAGTTATCTCTTCTCCTGGCAAGTGAGTGACTATCTTCTCAAATGAAACGTTGACTTTCGCACTTTTGAGCTTAAGATGGATGAGATATCACTGATTCTCAAGACAGACTCAGGGCATCTTTCTTTTCATTCCCGTATCAAACACTTGGTTTCTTTATAATGGTGACCGAAACTATTTGGTCTCAATTTCACACTAAGTTTCTTTTAGGCCAAAAGTGAAGTCTTTCTATTTTTTCTAGTCTGATTTTTGCTCCCCATCCATCGTGTAAGTCAGGTTAAAAGCAGCCAGGAGGATCCATGCCATAGTCTGAGCTTTGGGTCTGCCAGATAAATGGGTCTACCACCCTTAACCTCAGTCTTCTGCAAAATATCAGGATAGGGGAAAACATACAGTTTTTTCCTAGAGTGTGACATATTTGCCTCTATTCCAAGTGCCAGTGCAGCCCTTGTTTTCAACTGAAATATCCTGATCTCTTTTACTATCTACATTCCATCAGTGTTGGGGAATTCTGAACTCTGAGCAGGATCATCCATCAGGCTCTCCTTACAGACCTCTAAGCCTTCCCTAAGCCACATGTACAAATCTTTCCAAGCATTTCTCATAAGCCAGTTCTAAAGGCTTCTAAGCCACATGGAAAGGCATAGTCACAACAATGACCTCATTTCTGGAGCCAATCATCTGTATGTCAACTTTTTTTTTCTGGGACCAGATACCTGATACTCACAATTCAAATGAAGAGAAGTTCCTTCATTTGGTTCATGGTTTCAGAGTACACAGTGCAGGATCAACTGGTTCCAAGGCAGAGGCATCATAGCAGAAGGGAGTGGCAGAACAAATCTGATTAGTCCATAATGGTTGGGAGGCAAAGAACAAGAACAGTGCCAGAGAGAAAGGGGCCAGGGACAACATAGAGTATTCACGGTCACATCGCCATGACACACCCAGAAGTACCTCTACTGATCCCTCGTGCAGCTTCCTAACCAAACAGTCAAGCTGACATCATTAAGCTTAGCCAGCTAATTTTGCAGAAACAAACAAAAATGAAGTTATCCCAGTAGAAATACACAGGTACAGAGAATTCTCACTCTAACAATTAAAAAGGGAAGTGTCGAAAATAAAGATCAGGAACAACTACAGTGTCTTTCCTCTCAGATAAAACTGTCCACAAGAGAGTATTTAGAAGGCAGGGGTCATCTTGGAACAGTTTAAATTACTTCCTTTATTTAGAACTTTCACTTAGGCTGAAATTGCTTAAGATAGAAGATGATTCCCTAGGGACGTGAAGTTTCCTAACACTTAAAGCAGTTCTGTATGTAGGTCACTGGCCTTTCCTTGAGCAAAATTAATGTTAGGGACTTGGATGAAAATGTGCAAAGAAGGCTAAGCAAAAATCTGCAAGTAATGGAAGTCAGGAGGAAGAGGGATCCCATGAATTCTCTAACAAGAGCACAAAAGACTCTGTGTAGTTATCTCCGTGACCCAAAATAGTTAAGATACATGAATAAAGCCTGGCATCGAATAAAGCCTAGTAGTGAGAGTCAGGATAGTGTTTTTCCAAATAAAAGAATGAAGAAACTTGAAAACAGCTCATGTGAACATCTAGGAGTTCTAACTCACCAAAGGAGAGTATTTTCACATCCGTTTTATGTTCCCATAGATCATAACTATGTCTACAAAAACACATTGAACATTCAGTAGCAGATTTGTTTAGGATCTTTTTCTCTTCTAATGTAGTTGTCACATTTTAAAAAACAAAATCTACATCAGGCACAATGGCACATGCTTATAACCCCAGCCACTGGGGAGGCTGAGGCAGGGATATTCATGACTGGGCAATGTAGTGAGAACCCCTCTCAAAATAATAATAGCAATAACAACAACACAGAGACTGTACCTTGTTCACTGTAGTATTTGTTAGCGAGGGACTGTAAGACTAAGAAGGCATCAATAGGATATCTTCAAAATCAGAGTATGGAAAAATGGATGCATAAGGAGGGGCAGAAAGAAAAAAATCACCAATTTTTTAACCTACGTTGATGAGGCTAACTTCCAAAAACTAACTTTCTTTGTGTATTAGTTACTTTCTTGTTGCTAGGACAAAATACCAAACACCCACAACTTAAAGGAAGGAAAGTTTATTTTTACTCATGATTTCAGAGGGTTCGTTCCATTGTTACCGAGCCACATGGAGAAAGGACATGATAGAAGGGTAGAAAAGAAGAAAGATGCTCACCCACAACAGCCAAGAAGCAGAGAGAAGGAGCAGAGAGGAGCCAGGGAGGAGAGCCCAGCCTTCCAGGTCACCCCCACCTCTGACAGGCCCCGCCTCCTCGCAGCGCTTTCGGGCCTGGGATCCAGGCCCCTCCAAAAATTCCGCCTCTGAGCACAGGGTATTTGGGGGGAACATTTTAGATCAAAACACGAAACAGCTCTGAGAGCTCTGTGATAATGTAGCATCGCCCTGAGCACGATCCTCTCTTACAAAGTATCTGAAGAAAACAAGGGACAAGATCAAGTTCCCATGTTCAAAACTCGTCACTAACTTTTTAATATTCTGAGGCTAAGATTCACAGTTTATAGTGTATTAAAGCATCTGAAAAGTTCCGTACAAATAAACCTATTATCTTTATTCCAAAATTCAATCCTGTCATGGATTAATTAATTTAGCCACAAAATCCATTTGATGTGCAAAAGATAGCTAGTGAGCATCTGGGGGCTGATCACTGATTTCATCTTGGGTGTGAAGTCTTCCATTTCCTTTCTCAAAAAGCAGTTATTAGTGCTGGGTCTCTGTCATCTTAAATCACACCTTAGGGTCCCTGAAAGCGGGATGGGGCTCCAGCAGGACCTGCAGTTACATTCGTGAGGCAGACACTACTCCCTCCCTGACAGCCGTGCTCTTTTCCCTCCCGGGCACTGGGAGGCACACTTCCCGCCGCTGTGGAAGGAGGCAGGAGCCGCGCTGTGCGTGCGGTGCAGTGAGTAGGGCTGTGACTGGTGGGTGCAGCAGGACGCGGCACTTCCAGGAGAGATGGTGACCCTCAGCCTCTCTTCCCGCGGGTCCCAGCCGTCAGGGAGAAGCCGTCCCCAGGCGGTGACGGCTGAGTGGCACAGGTACCCAGTCACTACCCTGGCAGCTGCCCTGCAGGACTGATTATCTAGAATTCCGCCAGACCTTGCACCTGTGAGAAATGGTCTAAGGCGTCACACTCACTCCGAGCCTGGAGCTGCTCGCTACGCAGCATTGGCTGGGCCTGCCTGACTGTTAAGTGAATAAAGCGTTCGCCTTAATTCAAGGAGCATCTGACCTTTCTGTAGCGGACCTCTGAACCAGGGCTGTGTCACTTCGGGTTTTTGAAATTAAAAGATGATGACAAGTAAAATAGTTCAATCCCTTCGCTTTCAAATAATGCTATTTATAAGATCACTGTGTTGGAGCCAAATTCCAGGAAAAGAAATCCTCGCTCCACACCTTGAGGCTCTCAACCGTCTTCCAAGCAGTTCAGGTCATTTTCCCGCACGGTGTGCAACCCACGCGTCCGTCTTCCGGGGAGGTAAAGCTCTCGTGTCTGTTTACTGAGCCCCGGGCAGTGCTCAGAAAGGATAAAAAGTTACTCCAGGGCCTGAGGAAACAGATTTTACAATCCTGTTTCTACTTCCCCAACCCAGAGCTATCCCACCTCATTCAGCGGTTCTGCGCTGCTATGCTTTTCTGCGGAATTCCCTGCTAAAATAGCAATTTCTCTGGCTCTCTTCAAAGGCGTGTGTTGTTCATTTAAAATTTGTGTTTTAACAGCCTTCCTGGAGTCCCTACAATGAGAAAAATAAGGTGTCTGGCAATGAGTGGAGTCAGAAGCTGAGAAACAGAAAGCAGAAAAAAGATACACAGATGGCAGTTAGCTTCTCGCCCTGCTGGGCGTTCAGGGTCAGGAACAGCTGGGTGAGACAGACAGGAGGGAGGCAGGCCACGCGCAGTCCGCTGTGCGTGAAGGACCTGACAGCAGAACGCACAAGTCCGGAACCCACTGTTTATCTGCAGTTAAAAACACCAATTTTTTTTTTTATTTGAAAGAGAATAAAACAAAAGGGGGCAGTATAGAGCAGATCAGAACAGGACAACACAGGCAACGCAGTACTTTACATTAAGTCAACTGGACATCAACAGTATCTAACACCATATCTCTTACTCTGCTATAGTTGAGCACAGTTTCAATTACAATAATATCAAACATAACACAATAGTATAAAGCCATGCATAGAGTGAAAGAATTCCAGGGCTTTCTGAACCGAATAACAGAAAATGATCAATGGGTACTATAATATCTCATTTTTGATAAAAAAGAAAAAAATTTGTTTGAACTATCACACATATTCAAATTCCAATAAGACACAATGTGGTAGATA
>PVJX010026195.1:0-26112 GCA_004027295.1 Dolichotis patagonum | reverse complement strand
GATTCATGGTGAAATTTGAGATATGATAATGTAAGAAAAAAGAATGCTCAATAGAATGAGCTGATGCCTTCTGATACGTTAGAGGTGAGGACAGTGGTTAGGTCAGTAAATTAAAACTTTTAATATCTGAAAGGTTTGAAAGCACTCAGTGTTCTTGCCATTATGACATTACCTGCCCACCAAAGTTCCCCCCAGATCTCGAGTTTTCTATCATAGGCATTTCCTTACTTGTTTTTTTTTTTTCTATCTACAAATTTGCTTACCTCACACATACAACACTAGCAAAATAGTACCTTTGTGTTAGAGTATTCTAAGCACAACGAAGTCATCATATATCGAGTCTGGAACCAGCTTGAGTTTTTAACCCATTTAAGAGATTTCAAAAGTCAATATATCTTTCTATATTCTAATCATTTACAGGCTCAAGGTTAATATCATTATTTCCTAATTCTCTGACACTGCCCTCTTTTTACCTCCTGTACTTTTCAGGGATTGTATGTTTCATACCAGTTCTTGGAAATCAAGGTCTACAACCATCATACAAAATACAACTAACACTTGATAATATCTGATTTCTGTATAGAGTCAACTTGAAAGACCAATAATGCAACAAAAAAAATGTAACCACGAAGAGCACCTTGTCTGCTTGATCTTGGGAGAAAATGTCCAAAGGGTGACTAGGGAAATCCTCAGGGAAGAAGAAATTGAGAAGCATTTTTCAGCTTTGTTGGCTCTCAGTCAGAAAATATTCAGTCCTTTGTGGGACATCTGGCAGTGATACTAGTACATTTTGTTCAGGAATTTTTTGTGTTGTTTGTTTGTTTGTTGTTTATTTCTGGAGGGTTGCTACTGATAGCCAGTGGGAAACAGCTAAGGATTCTACTAAATACCTGCAGTCTTATTACAGCCACCTACAACTAAGAATTACCTGGTCCAAAAAAATGGAAAAATGCTAAAATTTGAGAAAATGTGTCCTTAAATATATTTTTAAAAATCCTTTTCCACTTCTATCCATGTCAACACTTAGGTTCCTGTCATTTTTCTTCCTTTCAATTTCTATTCTCATCACCATTGGCTTTTATAACTCTACCATTAGCATCTGCTGTTCCAATTTATATCTTTACTTCCCAATCCATTTCTACTATTTTCTGCTTTTCACATTATAAAACCATCTAAAGCATTATATAAAAAGCAGAAATATTCTTATAAAAAAAAGAAGTCATGCAGACAGACGGGTATATTTAGTAGACAATAGAAAGAAAAAATGGTGAAAATTTGTACACTCATCGTATTTATTGCTTTACTCTATCAACAAATGTATATGCATCATGAGCATATTAAATACCAGACTAAATAAAGATCCTCCATATTTTTATATCCTGACTGCTGAGCATGGCATTGAAACTTCAGAAGAATTCCAGAATTTCACAACATATTTAAAAAAAAAAAAGACTTTTCTTGGATGTGTGGCAAAAACCAGTAAGTGAAAAGAAAGCAAATGAGAGGAAGCAGGATTTTATATCAGATACAGTGATGAGATGCCCATGATTGGACTGTGAGAAAGTCTCAGAGATTCATAAGGGATAACAAATTTCTTGGTCTTATATTGCTATACAACATGAAAAAAATGTGAAGGGATTTTATGAATTAGTTCAAATGAACAATTAAAGAGATCAATAAGCCTAATAACACTTAATTACTTCCAAATAGGTCCTGTATGTATGGTTTAATATACACACCTATGAATGTACACACCAATGAAACAGTGTAGACACCTGTGAAACAAAAGTACAATACATACACCTATGAAATAAAAATTCTGAGATGTTTCTGAGCCATATGGTAGCCAAGTATTTCATGTGGTGGGTATCTGATGTGATATGTGCAATAGATGCTTGGTATTTTCAGCAGCGTGATAGCCCTAAAAGAGGAGACTAAAAATTCCCTTGTCTTTAACCTGTAAACTTTCTGACATACAAGATTTCAAAGTGTACACTTACATATACTGTTGCAATTCTAGAGGTTAGAGCTTCCCTTCTGCTCTAATTATTCTTAAAAGCAAGTTTGCAATTAGAAAACTCAAGAAAAAAATACATCTCTTTGGAATACGAGCATATAATACTATTCTTGTACCAGAAAACAATTATTTTTGAAAAATCCTTCAGAACAAAATTAAATATTAGATACACTACATAATTTTAAACAATCGATTACACACATACTTAACTAAATGTTTTTCAGATAGTGCATTTTTGAACTTGTAAAACTTTTGATCATTTGAAATAGGTGGCCACAAAAACTATCTGGTTGTAATTTCATTGAAAAAAATGGTCAACTCCGTGTAGTGTGTGTGTGTGTGTGTGTGTGTAAAGAAAACTTTCAGTTAAACTGAAATGGAAATGCTTATCTTTAAGTTGCAAGATTGCACATAATCTTTAGTTTCTTTTGTATCTAAGTTTCTCAATTTTCTTGCAATTAAGATATTTTATTATTAACAGAAAAAAAGAAACGACAGTTATTTTTCAAGGATTCCTATACAGAGCATCTTCTTTAATATATTGCTAAAGCCATTTCCATAACTGTTTCATTCGCTCTGTGTTGGAAAACAGGAAGGAAATGCATCTGTAATAAATAAAAGCAGCATACAATAAAAATGTGGGAGATCCATAAATCTCTGCTTAGCAAAGCAATTTTTGTGGCTGCAACAGTTGGAATCAATTCTTGCAGAGTTTCACGTTGTAATATTGGCAAATGTCCAAAGTCAGGAGTTGGAGCTGGGGACAAAGTCACTCAGAGTGGGCAGTGGAACTAAGACAAAAAGACCAATTTGATCAGCAGTGACTTCATTTCATGAATCATTATGCTGTTACGCTGTGCCTGAAGATAAGCAGTTTAGGCAGGGTCATGATTTAGCAGTCTCCTGAGACACTGCTGTCTAATTAGAGTGACTCTCAAAAAAACCCTGAACTCAGCTAATTTCTCACTGGCCTGTAGGAAAGGCAGACATGTGTTTTCTCTACCTCAGTGTTATGTTAGCTTTATTAGTTCTGTGGTGTGTATGGCACAAATGGAAATTCATTTTGACTCAGAAAACTCAATGGTCAAAACTTTGTCGAAGGTAATAATATGCTTGTAAGAGGTGAGAATAGCAAATCTCTTAATGCTCCATAACTATAGGCAGATGAAATCATATAACTGTTCTAAATATAATTTAACTTATATTGTTGCTTTAGTCACTTGTTATTCTAAAGCAGTGTCCATTGCCTATCAGTAAGTTCTTATCCAAATTTTCCCATCGCAGCTGGGCATGGTGGCACAGGCCTATAATTCCAGCCCTCTGGGAGGTGGAGGCAAAGAAGATTGCAAATTAGAACCCAGCCTGGGCAATTTACGGACTTAGCAAGACTCTGTCTCAGAATATAAAATATGAAAAAATGTCTGGGGAAAGAGCTCTGTGTAGACCCTGGAGTCAATACCTAATATCATTAAAAATGTAATCTTCCCACTACCACAGACTCCTGATTATTTAAAGTTGGAGAAATGTTGCTTTTGATACTAATTTGTTTTATGATTCATTGGATCCAGGAAGACAGAAATAGAGATCCTCATAAAGAACTGTTTATGAAAGTACTAATTAAACACGTTGTGAACAGTCCTGATGTCTCTTCTAATCTGTGAAGTTTAATTCAACTAATAATACTTAGAAATCATGACTTGAGGTCTCACCCATAAGTCAAAATAACATGCTGAACACTGAGCCCTCCAAGACGCAAAATGGAGCTCTAACTTGGTATGGAGCTGTAGAGGGGTGCTAACATACAAAAATCAGTCTGGAAGGCCCTCTTACAGACCTGTATTAGTTAAATCAGTTTCTACCCTGCCAGCCCTAGTGATACATCACTGATGCATTCTCAGACTCATTGCCCCCAGGGTCATTCACGTATGACTGCTCTTGGTGTCCATGACAATTTTAACCTCTTATTATACCATAAGCCATATCTGGTTGTTCAGTGAAAGTAGTACTTTTAGAGGGTTGTTGCTTTTTTAAAAGTAGGGCAGTGCTGTTTTAAGGCTCTGGCTACTGCGTTTAAGCATGGATATAAATATAAATTGTGCTTTAGTACCTTGTGAAACCTGGGCCTTGTAGTTCTATGCTACGAATTGCTTTATCATAACTCATTCTCATCTAAGGATTTACTTTGAATTATATAATCTATAGAGATCTAGGCAGGCAATGCATAGATACAATCATATTGTTATGGTATATTTCCTTTCTGTATTATGTCAACTGCTGCACTACTTTCATGTGAATATAAGCCTCTGGTAATTGTTTGTTTGAGGCAGGTTCTCGCTATGTAGTTTAGGCTGGCCTTGAACTCACTGTGTACCCCAGGCTCACCTCAAACTGATGGAAATCCTCCTGCCTCAGTCTCCCAAGTTCTACCATTGCAGCATGTGCCATCATGCCTATCTGCCTCTGATGATTCTTAATAATATTGTTCAGTTTAATTTCTTAATACTATCCATGGTTTTATGCTGATTGTTCTCTTATTTTAATTATTCTATAGTCTATGCAGTGCTTTTGGAGTTGGGCTGAAATGTTCACTGCATTTTCATTACAAGTCAAAATACATTTTAAAAATTTCACAAGTGCAGAAGTCCTGCCCCTTACTATCTTGTGTTTGGCTGTCCAATCAGTGTGTGAGAAAATATACCCAAGAACCAGTAGATACTGTTAGATATGGCTACAAACCACTTCACTGACTCCAGAAACTGATTCCTACATTTAGTGAGCTAGCAAACAAATT
This sequence comes from Dolichotis patagonum, assembly GCA_004027295.1. NCBI lineage: Eukaryota > Metazoa > Chordata > Mammalia > Rodentia > Caviidae > Dolichotis > Dolichotis patagonum. The sequence continues at coordinate 21,304 of PVJX010026195.1, read as the reverse complement.
ATGGTACCTAAAACTGGACAGATATTACATGCAGAAGGGAAATAGTACTTTCCATGCAATCCTTCATTTAATTATCACAATGGCACATATTATTAACACATGCATTTGACATACATGGGGAAAGAAGGCTACAAATGCCACAGTGTTGTGTTTAGCGATGTATACAACCAAGTAGTCAAAAAATCAGCTCTCATCTGACTCTAAAACTTAGAGTTTTAGCTACTTTGCTATACAGTCTCATTCAAGCGAAAGCAACTTTTCATTCTTTCACTACAGTAGAAGCAACACATGCATGCAGGCACATACACGAGCTATCAACCTGATAAGACTTCAGGGTATTTTTATTTTGATGTTGTAGGATAATTTTAAGAAAAAGTGTTGGCAGTGTTCAAAGAGAATACTGAAATTGTGTGCTTTTTACTGAATAAGCCCAACTCCAAAATGAAGAAACATATTGGCAAAACAACACAACTCAGAATTTCAAAGTTCTGATCTTTAAAAAAGATTGTTTATATTTTCAATAACATGGAGTAATTTCTTAATTTCTTAAACTATCTAAAATTTAGTTCCATCTGTATATGGAAGTAATAATATATATGAGTGCTTTAAGTACCAAATTAGGCAATATAGAGGATGCCTGATATAGGTTCTGTCACATATTTGTCTCATCAACTTTAGTCTCCACTAGTTATTTCTTTCTTTTGTTGTCTACATAGCAGTAAAAATAACATAGTTCTTCCTTTGTAAACATTCCTCATGAACAGTGGTGCCACTGGCTCTCAGTAACTTCATTGGTTCCATTTTCTACTGAAATACCATTATCATAATTTGTTTTTTATTGTATTAACTATATGGTTAGTCTTGGGTCTTCACACTAATTTTTTCTTCTGGCTGTCTGATCTTATGTGGTCATCTACTTGGTATGCTTTCTCATCATTTTCAAATCACTTTTTCAGTGAGGGCTTTATGACCAGTCTGTTGAAGTATATGCTATATTATTCCTTTTACGGTGCTTGAATACTCTGTGGGCTTGATTTTCTTGAATATACACTGTGCAAAAAAAATACCTTATTATACATATATATCTGCCTCACCCACTGGCATATAAATTCCTTGAGGTCTGGAACATTTGTCTGTTTGATTCACTGATGTATTCCCTGTATCTACAACAATCATCCATACACAATAGATGGAGAACAAATGAACATTTGAATGTGAGAGAAAAATGAATATTTTGACAGAAAATTTAAAAAAAGGTAAAGATCATTATGGAACATGTTGAAATAAACCCAGAATTGGGTAAAAGACTGAAAAGTTATTATAAGCAGAGAAATGCTATGTGGATACTTAAGTTTTATGCCTGGCAGTGAAAAAGCAGCAAAGCTTAAATTTTGATAAATGTTGATACCATGATAGATGAATTAAAATGAATGTCAAAGGTGAAGGATTTTACACTCACTGATGTATCCACTTGATGTAACTACATCACTTCTTGGAAATACTTTTCAAAAATAAACTATGTGATGATTTATGAGCTTTTACCTCATTTAAATGTGTGTCTTACAGGAGTGATGCAGAGGTTTAAGAATTTGAGCTCAGAATTCAAGTAGTCTAGGAAAACAATTCCAATATTGACATCTCCACATTCTAAACTCTATACTTTCCATTCTCCTGACTTTTTTTTTAAAGCATGTGATTTTTAAAATCAATCTAGTGTTTGAGTTTGAAAAAGTAAGCAAGTCAATTATTTTTTATACATAATTCATCACATATTATCTAAAAAGTTATTCTCACACCTAAGATCTAAGTTTTGTATTTTATCCCTTAAAAAGAGATGGCACTTTGTTTCACATTCCCATCTACATTAATTTTGAGTTATTTTTATGATGAGAATAATTTTGTGTCTAGGTTCATTTTTTATGAAAGGTTTTTCAATTTTTTTTTTTTGTACCGGGGATCGAACTCCTGACCTTGCGCTTGCCAGGCAGGCACGTAAGCCACTGAGCTAAATCCCCGGCCCAGGTTTTTCAAATTTTGTTGAAAATACTATCTTTACCGCATTTCATTGTCATTATTTTTTGTATCATTCTTTGCCAATTCTTCATCAATATGTTGCAAATATCAATTGACTAAATTTATGTGGCCCTATTTATGAATTCTCTCCCACTGCCTTTAACCATTTGCCCATTCTTTGGATAACACTTATTTGTTTTGATGAGTGTGGCTTCATGTGAAGTCTTCGAGGTAAGTAGTGTCAGTCTTCCAATTTTGTTTTCTCTTTTAGTGTTATGTTGGTCTGGGTCTTTCATGTCTCCATACAAGGTTAAAAATTGGTTTATCAGCTTCCACAAAACAATTTGCTTGGAGATTCATTGACATTTGTATAAACTTATTGATAAATTTGAGAAAAGCTGACATCTTAAAATGATTTAATCTTCTTGGTGACAAAAATGGAATGCCTCTTGATTTAGTTAATTTTTCTTTGATTTTTTTATGGCTACTTTGTAGGTTTCTTCAGATAAAGCTCCATATTTTATTGGATTTATATATAAATATTTCACTTTGTATGGTATAAATAAGGTTGTGTTTTTAATTTTGAATTCTTTTTATCGCTAATATACAGAAAAGGGATAGACTACATGTTAACCTTATATCCTGAAATTTTCTCATAGTCAGGATTTTCTTGTTGACTCAGATTTTCTAGATTTATTAAAATACAATCTGCATACAAAAACAGGTTGTTTTTTTTTTTTTTTAAACCAGGGTTCAAACTTACAAATGCATGCTTGCGAGGCAGGTGCTTAGGCCGCTGAGCTAAATCCCCAGCCTTCCAGTTTTGTTTTTCTTTCTAAATACATATGTATTTCTCCCTTGTATTACATAGCTAAGACTTTCTGTATAATGTTGTAAAGGAATAGTGAGAGAAAATCCTTGTCTTGTTTCCAATATTAGGTGAAAAGCTTTTGGTTTTTCTCTATTGAATGATACGTTTGACATAGGCTATTATGTTTAGAAAGTTTCTGTTTCTGGTTTACTGAGTGTCATTTTATTATAATAGGTGTTAAAGTTTGTTAAATGTCTTTAGTGCATCTACTGCTATGACTATGTGAATTTTCTTTTGTAATCTGATGATCTGATGGCTTAAATTTATCACTTTGTAAATATGGAACCACATTTCCCTACCTGGTATAAATGTCTCTTGACCTTCATGTTATAATCCTTTTTACGCATATATGGCTGTTGAAAATTTGTTGTGTGTATGTTTATTTGAAACGTCAGTCTGTAATTATCTTGCACTATCTCTTGCTGATTTTGGTATTAGAGTATTGTTGTCCTTATCAAATGGTTGGTGAAAAAAACTCGTACTGCTTTATTTTTCCACTTTCTGAAGTGTGAAATATGTTTCCGTTCTTTACAAAAGACTCAGCTTGTTGTATTTTTTTTAGCAGAAAACAAACTAAGATATAAATTAGTATCAGTGGTATGGGGCTTTGCTTTAACAATTATTCAAAAAATTATGAAAGGAAGTTTTGAAATGGGTAATAGGTAAAGGATGGAATAGTTTTGAAATGAAAGCTGGAAAAAGCCCAGGTTACCATGCATGGAGCTTTGAAAGTGATTCTCCGGAGGGCTCAGAAGAGAAGAGCTGTAGGGAAAGCTGTTGTCTTAGTGACTTAAGGCCTGGTGATCAAATTATGGTTAGAAAGGACAATGAAAACAATACTGAGAAATTCTCAAGTGGAGATAAGGAACAAAGTTTGGAATACTGGGCTACCAGTAAGGGAAGGCTACACTTGCTACACAAGTAACAAAAGCTTGGCTGACCTATGTTTGTGTCTTGTCATTTTTGGAAGTCAGAATATAGTGACAAACTCAGATATTTTATAAAATAAATCTCTAAGCAACTCAGACAACTGTTCAAAAGTCACAACCTGTGAGCTTTTGTGGTATCTGTGTTGTGCTAATTCTGTAGGTTTCCAAAGTGCAAGAGCTGTCTTTACCCCAAACTAAGACCTAGTAGGAAAATAAACAGTATTAAAAGATAGAGGAAAAAACCATCTGTCCCAACCAGTCTCTTCTTGCTTTACCTACCATCACTGTGCTCTTGCTTGGTGCCAGCTCTGGAAGGCAATTTTCAAATATGTTATGGAGGGATAATTGCTTCCATCCTGACTTCAAAGATACCTTTAGAGAGCCACAAGTCCCCAGCAAAGCCTTCTATCAGGAATGGAAGTGTCACAGAAATCCATAAAATGGTCATTGGGATTGTGAGTATGGGGCTATGGAAGAGGTCAAAGGGCAAAGCAATCAGAATGACACAGCCATATGGCTACCAGCAGGCAATGGGAGCATGAGAGAGCCAGGACTTCCAACTCCAATCCATGAGAACTGCTCTGTCAACTGTACCCACCAGAGCTGTAAATGTGGGATAGCCTGTCACCTTGGGGGTTCAACACCAATCCATTCATGTTTGAAAGGTGGCTGTGGAGTCAAGGAGAATTATTCTTCTGCATAAAGTTTAGTGTTGAATATTTTAACTCTGTGAGACCTGTTATTCCTTCATTCTTAGAGATCTCCTTTAGAATAGAAACATCTATCCTATGCCTATTCCCTCACTTTAATTTGGACGCACATATTATTATGATTTCAGAGGAAAAAATTTACATCAGGATGAATTTTTACCTTTTTTTCACCTATATCTGATTTAGATGAGGTTTTGGATTTTGGCTTTAAATTTAATGATAGAATGAGGTAAAACAATTGGGGTGGGCTGGGTGTAATTTTTTAAGTAAGAAGGAATGAATTTAAGGTATGTACCTTCTTCAAAATTTAAGTAGTATGATGAAGAGATTTGGTTATTAAGAAAGATGAGGCATTCAAAATCACCATTTTGGAAGAAGAAACTAGGCTTTCCCCAGTCAGTGAACCTGTTGATACCTTATTTTTTCTTGGACTTTCAAAACTGAAAAAAAATTTGTAGATACAAATGTCCATAATATTTTCTAAGAGCAGTACAAAATGAAGTAATACCACAGCACATACTGAAAGTTTGCTTTTAATCCACTCAGACAATCCATGTTTTAATTGGTACATTTAGACCACATACATATTGAAAAGAGATTACTGATATAAATTAGACTAATATACTCAACATCTATTTTTGCTTTCAAATTGTTGCTTTTTAAATTTCTTTTGGGTTTTTTTACTTTTTCTTTTCATGGTTTTAATTGATAATTTTACATAATTTCACTTTCTTCTAAATAAATGTGAGTCTTACTTTTAAAAACTTTTCTCTTGTCATACTAGAATTTTCAATATATTTATAACTAGTATAAGCCCACACTCAAAGAACAGTATGTTACTTTGTCAGTCATATGAGTCACATTGTCATAAGAAAATAATCTTAATTCTTTTTATCGCCTCCATGCATCATCGCTGTCTTTCATTTCACATATATAAGCATATGTACATAAAGTGTCTACAAGCAAGATTGAATGTGACTGCTGCTATTGCCTATACTCCATTTATATTGCCCCCAGTTTCCTGAATGCTATTTGATCTGTTACTTTTCCATTAGAGTCTTTAGTGTACTAATCATTAGTGTTTTAAATTCCCAGTCTGATAATTCCTACATCTTTGCTGTTTCTACTCTAATGCTTTTTCTGTCTCTTCCAATTTTATCTTTTAGTATGCCTTGTAATATGTTTTGATAGTTGTATTATGCATTATGTAAAATGTCTTTTATACTTAGACAGTTAGTAACATGTGGAAAATTTTAGTAGGAAGGAACACATTCTATTGTCCGATGAGTTGTACTTAATTATTTTTGTGTGTGTTCCTATACTTCTAAAGTCAAATTCACATCCCATTCTGCTGGTGGGTAGCATGTCTACAGAAGACAAGTCTCCAGGTCATTTACGCTCTGATGAAACCTCAGTAGCGTTCCTATCAGTCTAATAAGACCACACATTCAGAAAAATAAATTCTAATATGCTTCCTGAAGCTTTACCCTGTATCCAAACCATACAAGCAGGAAATGGAATCGAGTTAACTAGACATATAGGGGAGGTTCAGGAAAAATTTCTTTCTCAGGGGTTTGTATTCATGCAAAGTTTTAATGCTCTGGTCATCAGCATCACGGAAGGATCCACATAAATATAAAAGCATACCAGAGGGGCATTTGCATTTTATATGAACAATTTTTAATGATGTCATAGAGAAATGTTAACTAATTTCATTTTTAATTAATTTCAAGGAATAGAAAAATTAAAAGTGGCTATATTTAGAGCTTATTTAATTAAAATGGATAAACTATATTTCAAGTGCATAATATAGATAATCTCACTAAGTCCAACTCCTAGTTAGACTATTCCTTTAATTAATAGAAAGGGTTGTAACATATTAAGGGAAAGAAAAAGAAAATCTTTTGTTCTTCCCTTTTATTATAATTGCAAGTCATTCTGAGTTCTGGATAAGTGAGTAGTTGATATTAAAGGCAGGAAATGTTTATTATTCAGTGCAGTAGGCTGCAGTGACATTTCTTATCATTTCAGCATAACTGTGCCAGAGGCTCTGTAAATAGTATTTGCCAAAGGCAATTTTACACATTCATTATATTCTTTGATGTCTAGGCAAGGCCCAGTTGACAGGGCCCTGGAGGCTAACTTTCTGCTTTTCTGGCAGGCTGATAAACCGGTGGGGGGATTATGGAGAGACAAAACAAACCCAAAGAAATGAATTTAGTAATTTCTGAATTAAATTCATCTCAAGAAAGCAGTATGCAGCAGGCTGTGGCCATTTAATAAGAACTTATTGAATAAGGAGAGGACAATTCACATCAAGGTCATGGGGAGTATTTTCAAGAAAGAAAATTCACCTGCAGCAAACATTCTGGAAAGAAGTGACCTGACACTTCTGCATAAAAAGTCATTCTGGGGAATATGAATAACAGTAATAATGGTCTTACTTTATGGTCTTCATAATAGTCTCCCTTAAATGACTGGTTGAGCAGTTGGTATTTTAATCAAAGCAACCACCTATCTACAAGATAGAAAACAGCCACAAGCAGAGGGAACAAGACAACACAGTAAGGGGTGAAACATTCAAATAAAAAACCATCAAACTTCATATCATTTATTAGTGTGTCCATAAAACTACTCTAAACATTTTTCCCTAAAATGTAAAATTATATAAATTATAATAATTGTTTTTTTAAAATCTGAATTTATGTTTATTATTTTTCTCCATCTAGAAGAAGATAGATTTCATTATGATATAACTGACTTTGTCTTATTTTCTCTTTCTCCTCTACACCACTGATGCCCCATGGCATAGGATGGGTAGTCAGGAAGTATGCACGGAATCCATGAACTAATGGCATCACATTTTTCAGAAAGTGTTCTGAGAGACAAGATGGTGCCTCTATGTTTTTATAATCATGAAGTAGTGACACAATTATAAAATGCAATTTTTCAGAGAGTGGACAGATTCTAAAACTTTCATTGTATCCCTAATCCCTCCTAATCAATTGGTAGAATTTTCATTTTCTAGTTTTGTGAATATTTCTGGGGAGGAAAATCATGGTAAAGATAAATTTTCTACCATCCTAACAGTGGAAGATGATGAAGTAAGATATAATTTGGAGACAGATGTGTTCGATTGTAAGCTCTATTATTTTTTCTTATGTGACTTTGCATATATTGTATTAGCTCCTTGAGTCTGTGTGTGTGTGTGAGAGAGAGAGATGGAATTTCAGAAATTCCACTTTCTTCATCCTAGTAAATTAACCAAGAAGACAGTTATTTACAGTCACATCTTATACAATTTATTCTCTTCCCTCCACCAGATTAGTTTTCTAAAAGCACATGCCTTCCATACTGAGATTTACAATTTTGTGCTTTGTTTGAATGACATCTGGTTTCTGTTCTCTAATTTCTATTTCCAAGCAGCAAAGCCTTCTCTTTAGACATAATGCTTTTATTTCTGTCTGCCTGTTTTACCTACATCTGCTTTCAGGAAAGCAGCCCACATCCTGGTGCATTGTCTCTGTGATCTGCTTGATGTTTATCTCCATCATCTCCATAGCAAGCCCTTAGCACTAGGTTTATTTTGCTCATCCACCACTTTGTAATGCTCTGCTTTGTGAGTTGGTAATGCTGTGTGGATTTCTCTTAAAGAAAATGTCTTATACCAGTTGAGTGTCTTCCCCCTCACTTATAGTGCTTGGCACAACCTGTATTGTAAATAATAAACTAATAGCATCCAATACTGCTTCATGGAGTTCATGACTTTATAATGAGAGCCCAAAGACACTCATTAATCACTTTATGTATTTATTTATTTTTTTCATTCATTCATTCATGCATTTATTTATTTATTTTCACAAGTATGGGAGGGCCAGGGGATATGAATGAAATGTAGAGTAGAAAAATAATCAAAAAGTAACAATCAATGGAAATCAGTGAACTTTATATTTGCATTTCATGAAAAGTTTGTGTTTTTCCTGTTGGTTAGATAGTTATTATGTAGAAGGTGATGCTAATTTTTTAAAAAATATTCTCCTTGTATCTGTGAATGTACATTGGCTTTAAAGATGATATAAGTAAAAGAAGTAAGGTTTGTCATACCCATGTACCAACTCTCCATAGTGAGCATAATCATCATCTACTGCCAACATGTAGTAAAGCAAAATAAAATCATAAAGAATGAAAAATTAAAATATAAGATTGCATGAGCAAAAGAAATTTAAAATAAGAATTTAAACTCAGGCATATGGCACACAAGTCTAATTGCAGCTACTTAGGAGACTAAGGTGGGAGGATTCTGAGTTTGAGGCCAGTCTAGGCAACATAGCAAGATCTTTTCTCAAAACAATGAAATGAAACATAGTGAAATGAAATGAACTAAAACAGAACAAAGCAAACACCTGAGAATATGGCTCAAATTTGTAGATAGTGTTTGCCTAGCATGTAGAAGGCCCTGGGTATAATCTTTAGTACCCAGGAAGAAGGAACAAGAAGGAAGAAGAAGAACAAAAGAGAAGAAAAATGAGGAGAAGGAAGAGGAGGGAAGAAGGGGGAAAGGAGGTAAAGATGGTAGAGAAAGATAAAAAATGAAAGCAAATTTTACAGTTGCATCTTGGATCAAATGCAATGGAATGAGGAGACGCCCCCAGGCCTTTCCTTCCTCTAGATGTCATCTCCAGCCTCAGTGATGTGAGGCTAGGTAGAGAATATGTCAAAATTACCTAAAAATTCTCTTGGATGTTTTTATAACTCCAAACTTGGAAACCTAGCATGTTCAGAAAAAGGAAGTATACGTGTGCCATTGCCTTCATCTGAGATTTAAATATCATTCATTTAAGAATAACATTCCAGCAGCATGCATCACTGTACATTCAACCACTTTGTGAAGTCAACAGTGTGCAGTCACCTTAGCAATGCAGAGTCACTAGCTCAGTCCTACAAATTAATGCCTGATCACTGGCGACACACATAAGTTCTAGAAGTATTCATTTTAGCAACCATCTTGGCAAACATGAGCACCTTCAGTGGTGAGCACAAATATCTCAAACCCTTGAAAATAACAGTAGAAACATTTTCTCTTTTGCCTCCCCAATGAATATTAAACCTTTTCTTTCTGCCTTTTTAAATAGAACAAATCAAGTACTAAATTTCCATTTCTCAAAATCATGTGAGTGGCAGTGGGAGGTTAGAAAGTGTCTTTCAGGGTAGCCTTGATGCTTGTTTTTCTGCCTGCATTAAGCCAGAAAAATACCCCTGAGATTTAATTATCCTACCATATTATTTTTCACTACAAAGTCACTTTTCTTTTATTGTGGTGCTCTGCTGAAAAAAGTCTTTAGTACATGCAATTTTTTTTTTCTAATAGTAAAGGCAAGATAACTTCAAAGATGGAGTGTCCTAGCTTTATTGGCTTTGACAAAAGGCGCTGAGTGCTTTGAACAGTTTCAAGGAGGTATGAAGGTGTGGGACTAGGCCTGGTGTAGCTAAGGTCTGGAATAAGAAATTTGGGATACCGACTCCTTTGTAATCCTCTGTGCTTGCCCCTGTATTTAGGCCTATATGGGTATCTGGTATTGAAAAATATTTGCATTTGGATTATTATGAAGAATGATTCTTCCACAAAAGTGCAAGCTGTTTTCATAGACTTCTGATAGGAAGAGAACAAAAACAAACATCACACACAGGCTGATGCTAGCCTGGGGATGTAGCTCAAAGTCAGAGTACCTGCCTAGAATATGCGAGGTTCTGGACTGAATCCCTATGACCTCAAACAAACAGATTTCCAAAAAAATAAATAAGTAAAGACAAATGTTAACAATGATAGCACAATAGGGAATCAGGTAGAGAAAATTCTATTCTCAATCACTTATCTGTGCTTCACTTTTATATAACTGTTGTTAATTTTCCTTTCTCTTACCAAGTTACTCATTCTCAGTCCATCTGGTAGGGCGTGCCTACCAAATGAAGGTTGTGAGTAACTGGAATTCTATCCCATAACAGTATTAGAGTGTGGGTCCTTTACAAGGTGACTAAGTCAACAGGATAAAACATATACTTTAGAGGCATGTCCTTATGAAAGAGATCTCAGAAAGCATGTCATCTCACCATATGAGACTGCATCAGAAAATCTCTGTGTAAACCATAGATAGACTCTTAAGAGACATCAAATCTTCCAGAATCTTGGCAGTAGACTTTCCAGCCTCCAGAACTGTAAGAAATGAATTTCCGTTGTTTGTAAGCTGTCTGAACAGGCAGCTAGATTTATGACTTCATCACTTAGACAGACCGAGACCCTCAATCCTCTCCATTTTTAAATTTCCAGGAAAGTCTTTTGATTGATACATTCTGGAGTGCCTTATGATTCGCCTATTGTCTATAAATCATGTCTGGGAGTCAGAGTAAAGCTGCAAAATCATGGCAGCTCTTATTTCAATTATGTGGTTAAGGAGAAGGAGGGGGGTGAGAAAAAATAATGAGGTCAGTTAGCCGAAAAGTGTATCTTGGTACGTGAGTCTCTAAAATGCTCTCATGATTCTGAGATTTTTGATAGTAAAATAGGGATCATATGGGAAGAAACATGGAAGAATAAGGCTAAATAAATCACTCGGTTGTAGCCGAGGATGGTCCTCAGTGGTAGAATGCTTGTCTAGGAAATGGGAGGTCCTGGGTTCAATCCTTAGCACCAAAAAATTAACCAAAGAAAGAAAAAAAAAGCTAACTGGCACACATGTAATTAACTTTGTTAAGTTGATCAATATTTGTTTGAAATATATAATATTCTCATAGATAAGCTAATGCCAACTATGCAAATATTATATATTCCTACTGTTCATTCATTCATTCATTATCCACTAATGCTGAGAGATTTTTCATTTATTCAAAGGATAGGATTTAAAATAGGAGCATTTGAGCATGAAATATATGCAGGATAAATCTCAAGACAATACTGGTAGTTATGTTGATTGGACTATATTAACAGCTAATTCACACACATTTCCACAATGCAGTAGCTCACATCTAAACATCTTTATTCTCTTCTTCTTCAATCCATTTTAGGCTGAGTATATGCAAGACTTCTGTTTCTTCCAAACAATTAAGGATTTGGCTTTCTTTTGTTTAATGATCCATGTCAATCTCAAGGTCTCCTCAGTGTTTCTCTGTGCCCTGTGGATCTGACCATCTGAAAAGTTAAAAAGAAAGATTTATAAAACATGTCTAATCATGGCAGTCTTTACTTCCTCCAGTTTTCCACTGCTCAGAATCTGTTACAGGGAATCCGAAGTTCAATGGACCACAATATGGAATCTACCCTTGCACTGCAGCAGCAGAATGTTGAACGCTACTCTGAGACCTGAGCAAGAGAAGGCCTTCCTCTGAGCTGACCTATTTAAACAGATACCCATGATTTTCTCTAAGGAGCACCACTCCCTGCAAAAAATAAAAATATGAGGTCAGTTGCAACCATTTCCAGGTCAGCTTGATGCTCCTTCTTTGGTTCATCTCCCTAGAGGTTGACCGCGTCTTCCATGCATGACAAAACTTGTATGGACAGGAAGGATATGCATAGTATCACCCAGTGAAGGGTGTTGCTGGGACTAAGGCAAGAAGAGAAAGGCCACAGGGATGGGTGGAAACCTCCCAAATCTTCACATGCTGTTGTTTTCTAGAATGAAATGCTGATGAGCCTTTAAGATTGCTAAAGCAAAGCCCTATTTCCAATTGTTACAAACAAATTTGACAATGTGAGAAGCTAAAGACATATATATATATTTATTTATCTTTTATGTAAATAAAGACATATATTTATTTATTTATATTTTATATATATTTATATTTTATATAAATAAAGACATATATTTATTTATATCATATATATATATATGTCTTTTTGAGACAGGGTCTGGCTATGCAGGTCAGTCTGGCCTTGGGCTCACTTTGTAGCCCAGGCTGGTCTCAAACTTGCAAAACATTCTCCTGCCTCAGCTTCCCAAGTGCTGGGATTATAGGAGTGTGCCCCCATGCCCAGCTAAATTAAATTACATTTTATACAGCAGATTGTTGGCTTGATTCGTGACTCTTAATAGGCAGACGTGCCTTCTGTAAGCCTTGACTGGTACATTTGCCTGAAAATTTCAATAATGCCCCTTGAGTTGGTTTCAAGTGGTTTCTGTATAAAAGGCAACCAGTCAGATTCTATGCTCCAGTTTGCATTCTTCTAAGAGGAACGGAAATGCAAGGAGCTTCTATTACATAAAATCAATGTAATTGCTCTATTTCACCAAGTCCTATCAATGGACAATTTGTGTGTAACACTCTAAGCACTTTAAAAAGCAATTAATAAAAAGTTTCCCTTAATTTAACTATAACTACCTTTTAAAAAACTTTTAGCATATGTTTAACACTATATTTTTAAAAAACTATATGCATTGCTCCATGTATTTTAAATGACTGTTTGTATTACTATTCACATTTGAAAGTTCAGAAAATATAAATTGGGAATAGAGTGGCCCATGGAGAATGCACAAACATCTTCAATTTTAATCATATCTTGTTTTATTTTCTTTAGTGCTATACCACTGCCTTAAAGCTAAATGAATCTTAGATATCAGAATGCATAGTGCAACTGAATGCCCATTTGATTGCATGATAATCTCATAATCCAACCAAGTAGTTGTCCTGTCTATAGACATTTATAGAAATAAGTATGTTATATATCATACACTAGGAACATAAGCATTTTATAGCAGCAGTATTTTACTTATGAAGTTTGGCACATTTATGTGTTAGGGTCATTGAGAAGAAAAAGTGGTGACAATGTAGCTAAGCAAGTAGAATTCATAATCTATTTTCTCTGTATCACTAATAACTAGATATTCCAAAGGTAGTGGATCATGCATAGTGATATCAGGTAGGAGAAAATAATACAAAATTTATTTTCCAGACTGGGTCACTTTAAACAGAGAAGTGGCTGCTATTAATAATTAGTACTGAAATAGTCCCAGGAAAATGGAAACCATACTCTTTTAGTTATAAATAAAAACAAACTATTTTTGATTTTAAACAGAATGCACATTTTATAACATATTTTAAAAGGTCAAATATAAGGACAGACACAGATTAGTAAATGCTAGAATGCTACTGGCTGGAAAAGTGTAAGGAAGAGATGAAAATCAAATGACACAGGAGATCTGAGCAGGGAATGGAATTTCCTACATCCAGATTGAGGTGGTCATTATCTCACTATATGATATACTTGCTGGGGTTCCTAGAACTATACATGTAGAAGTGAATTTCACTGAATATAAATGACACATCATTTTTTTAAAGCAACAGATTTAGAAGATCTTAAAATAAGGCTGGTAGAAATTTGAATTTAGGAGGAACTATGTCTTTTTTTCTTTTGATTGTAATGGAAACAAAAGGAAAGCAAAAGGACTATTGTATCTGTTTTTGACAAAGTGACACAGAACCACCCTAAAATGGTTCCTAAGGAGTCAAACCTAAACATATGCTGCCTTGAGTGAGACAGCAGAAATCTGTTCCAAGATAGAAATATTTCTGAGGTATGTGGTAGAGTGGTGATCACTGGTACGTAGATACAATAAAACTCAGGAATACATGGTGGGTGCCACAGACTGTGATCTGTTAAGCGTTCTGTAAGTCAGATTTGCCTGAGAACATTGGATAATTCCTTGGATAATGTTACAGAGCTTGCTTTTACAGATAAGGAACAGGGAATAAAAGATAGTTAAATGTGCTTTATTCGTGTTAATGTGACACCAATGATGTTCTCAGGTCAGTGAGAGCCATAGAACTTGATGTGCATAGGATTTAAGTTTCATGCCATAGGGGTATCTTTATCTTGTAAAAAAAATCTTTGTTGACTTCGTTTTCACATTGGCAATATGAAAACTGTCTTGTTTTGTTTCTGTGGCTCTAACTAAATACCCGAGACAGAATAATTCATAAAGAAAATACATGTATTTCCTGCAGTTCTAAAAGTTGAGAATTCCAAGAGCATGATGCTAGCTAGCATCTGCTTGCTAACTCATGAGGACCTCCTTGCGATTTCATAACATAGCAAAAGGCCCAGCACAATGGGACAGAGCAAAGTGTTCCAGCTTGAATTTATTTTCCTCTTCTTAGAAAACCATTAGTGCCAGCATAAGAGTTCAACATTTATGACCTCATTTAAACTTAGTTACCATCTAATGACTTTACCTCCAAATACCATTAACACACAGATTTGTAAAGAAGAGTTAAGGTGTGTTTTGTGCATGTAATAATTGTCTATAACGAATGTAATAATTATATACTAAAAATATATACTAATAAAATAAAATTTTAAAAAGACATAATATATGGTTTACAAATGTTTTCTTCCCCATCTCCTCCAGAATATATGATTTGAGTAGTAAGTTTCCAACACAGGAATATAGCATGAAACATTCAAACAATAGCAGTTGAATAGTTGAATACTATTCAACTTGAATAATATTAAACACCTTCAGGCCTTGAAAATATATTATGTATAATTAGCATTGGTTCAGTTTTCATCCACAAATGGTTTATTCTATATCTTGTCCTATTACTCCATTCAAAATAATTATGATTTTTTGTTTAATTTTTCCAATGTACACAGGGATCTCTAAGATCCATTTTAGCTCTAAAATGCAAGGACCTCTAAAATTCAATTTCTGCTTAAAATCTCAAACCATCCAGGTACCATCACTGGTATTAATGGAAAGTTATATAGTAAAGAGAAGAATTTCAAATCCTGGCCCTATCCCTTAGATGAGAACTTTAGCACCATTTCCCTATGTGTGAAAAGGAGTGAATGTGCAGTGCTTTCCAATACGCACAGGATTTTTGCAGGAATAAAATTCAAATGCCATTTGAAGCATTGATGCCAACACATAATCCATAGTAGCATTCAGTATGAATCAATCCTATCTTTTGGTTCAAAGCTTAAAACAGAGATTCAGTAGGATTTGCTGACCTAAGGTCTGAATTTGGGAGTGATGAGTATATTGCAGATAAGACACGCTAGCCAGACAACTGTTTTTTGTTGTTGTTGTTGTTGTTTGTTTTTTAATCACAGAGACCATGTGTAACACCTGCTTATCCCTGATTTGAAGGCTTCTGTTCCCTGCCACCTGCACAATAATTCAAACAAACTAATCACAATCTCTCATGGAGTCAGAGGTCAGTCAATCATCTTGCTTCTACAACATGGGGCATCTCACATCCCGTGAGTGTTCATTAAATTCCTGAATATAGCTTCTGGATATGCTATTGAATGGCATTCTATGTCCTTCTCCTCTGGGTCATGAGTGTTTGTGCCTCATACACTTTTCTGGCCCTCATCTGTGTCAGGTGCCAAGTCTGTAGCATTCTCTCTCATGCAGAGAGGAAGTGAGCAAGCTGTTACAAAAAACGACGGACAGTAACACTAAAAACACTGTTCATTAATATCACTAATGCTATCCATGTGAATGTTCTGAACCCTTAATTGAGAAAGATAAACAACTACAAACACTATGCAGGACCAAGACTGATTGCTATACCTCCTTGTAGACTCATGCTTCAAAATTTCACAATGCTATGATTCTGATTCCTACCCAAGAGATTAGCAAAATGCTATGGTTTATAAAGAGGTGTTTATTTCTAGGATCAGGTTAGCAGATTCATTGCAAAATTTGTAAATTTGTCATCCCTCATGGACTGTGAGTCTGACATATAACCTCAACTCCTATCTAAATTTGAGTACTTTAAAAACAGCAATGAGGATTTAGGGGTGTGTGTGTGTGTGTGTGTGTAATTTAACTAGGCTTTTTTCCCATCACTGAAATTAAACTCAAATCTATCTGAGTAGAAATTGTAGTGATAGTGCCTAATGAATTCTATAGAATGTGTGGAGATGTTTGTGCCCCCAGGGACAGCTGTGTGAATAATCCAAACACTGTCATTCACACCAGCTATGAATGCCAAGGATATCTTTAATAACACACTTAAAATCTCATTATGCTGAAATGGCCTCTATTTGATTCTTTGGGATCTACCACAAAATTCTCAAGAGAGTGGTTTCATGTTCCATAGGGTATAGTTTTGCATAACTTTATTATTCTCTTGTATCACTGCACAATGTTCTTGGGTCAATGAATGTCCCATTGCTGCTAGGGCTACTGCAGTCATGTATTACCTCATTAATATACATTCCAAAGCCGTTAAATGGTACTTCCAATTTTGCATGTACTTTTTTGAAATAGTCTTATATTATCAGTAGTTTTTCCCTAATAGATTTATGCTGACTTCTGCAGAAAAACAAGGTTTGCTTTTCTCTCTCTCTCTCTCTCTCTCTCTCTCTCTCTCTCTCTCTCTCTCTCTCTCTCTCATTATTTGCTTAAATGCATCCTACAAACTACAGAACTGGGCATCCATGTACATGGCTCTTTACTGTGTCTACTTTCTAGATAAGAACAGACCATCATTTTCTTTCATTTTCTTCTCACATTGATAAACTGTCTTAGGCCAATCAAATTCAAAATGTCAATTCATTCATTTTACTGTATGTACAGATTTGTCTGAAATTTCACTGAATCTCAGGAGGAGTGCCAGCCAGCCTTAAACCTGTTGCCGTGCATTCATTCTGTCAGTAGATGTATAGTAAATCATTTCTATGTAAGAAATGCTTTGTTTGGCATTAGAACAAAGTGAAAAGCATTCTGAGTATTTACGTTTATGTAAATGACATTCTAGATCAATGAATTTGTTGAATGATTAGATTTGGATCATGTAAAATATTTGACAAAAACATGGAAATCTAGACCAATGCTTGTTTACTGAGCCAAAAATCTTTCTAGTAAGGCCAGAGACAGAGATTGAAAATTGGGATAGCTTACTGGAGAAGGTGAGTCTAAAAGACCAATTTTATAGTTACTGAAGCTCTTGCACAGAAGAGGCAACATGTGGAGACTCAATAGCAGATATGGAGTGGGGAGTGGAATAAGGAATCTGAACCAGTCAAGGAAGTCATAGCAGCTATTAGATGAGGCAATTCAGAAATTCTCTGACATATACTCTGATCTCACAGTGAAGCAGGCCTTAGAAAGGCTTGGGAAGGTGGCTTGAGATAGAAGCTGTCCATGCACAGTACACCTGCCCTTTGCCCTCTGATGTGAGTCTGTCTGCCTCTCCAGCCCAAGTACTCTAAGACCTTCAGTGAGGCCACTGGACAAAATGGGACCCTCAGGAATGGTTTCGGAAAGCCATCATGCTGTTTCTATTTCGTCCATCTTGAGGTCCTAGCTACCTCTCAAGCAAAACACCCGACTGCTTTTTCTATCACTTTTTAATAGTTAACTCCTTCCTTGTCAGTTAAAATATTTCTCCAATTCCCTCCAGCTAGATCAATCCTAGTAAGTTTAAATTAGATGCCTGAACAGCATCAGTCACTCAAAAGGCTTCCAGACAGAGTGACCACACCATCTCCCTCATTATAGTCAGAGGATACTGAATGAAGCCCTTTAATGGGCTTTCTTCATGACTATGGGGCAGAAAGGGATACTTCATGTTATACCTCAATCAGAATTTTTTACAGTTGCTAGGAAAGACGTATTTTAATAGGAAGCTTCCACATTTCTGAAGACAGCTGTAAAATTCTGCTTTTAGCAGAGTGCTGTTGGCAATGCAGAAATCAGATCATGTCATTTCTGTGCTAAAATACATTGGAGAACTCTCCATTGATTGAAGAGCGTTCTACCATAACTTGCTAGAAGGTAAATTCTACTATGAGTTAGTCAGAAATGGCGTTCCCAGTTTCACCTCCACTACATACCCAAGGCACATTGACACCTCCACCTGAACAGGTCCATGGGCTACTTTTTAAGAAATACTACCTGGGTACTTGTCTTGGTTACTGTTTTCTCATTGCTGGGACAAAATACTCAAAGTTAAGGAAGGAAAGCTTTATTTTGCTCACAGTTTGTAGAGGTTTCAGTCCATAATCTGCTGGCTCTAAGGCAGAGTTACACATGGCAGAAGGCAACAGTTCATGATGGTGGGAAACAGAAGAAATAACAAGAGCAATAGGGGAGACGCCCAGAGAGAAGACTCTTTCTGCCCTTATATTCTATGTAGGTCACACCCTCTTGGTTGTAGCACTCACACCCATAATCCGTCACACCCTCTTGGTTGTAGCACTCACACCCATAATCCCAGCATTGGACCATAAGTCATTCACACTCTCTGGAACCCTGCCCTCATGACTGCATGAGGCTTTGGGGGGACATCCAGTCTCAAACCATAGCAGTACTGAGCCACACTTGGGCCTACCCTGCCCTTCTGTGAAGAATGCCTTCTTCACTTCCTACTCCAAGCACTGAAGCTTTACTTATACTTTAGAAATATTGTCTTCTCCATTAAGCTTTTCCACAAGTGAACATGGACAACATATTGCCAACTTATAAATTCTCATAATATTTTGGACTTTCATTAGGATACAAATTCCCATTCTGAAAGGTCTTACAGCTTGGACCTGGTAACATTAATCTTTGCATTGGTCATTCATCTCTGAATGAATGTCTTACACATAGGCACCTCTCAGTAATGCCACATCACATTTGATTAGTAATGATTAGCAACTCTTCTCTTTTTGTGACCTCTGTGTCTCACTTTGGGACTTTTATCTCTTACACATGTCCAGCTGCTATAGGACAGTGAGAATTATGATCTTTAAACAAATATCTAACCTATTGAGAACTTCTGAGGAATGTTTCCTTCCAGCTGGTGGGATCAGAGTAAAGAACTTTGAAAATGTTACAGGACAAGTTAGTGGCTAATATTGTTAGTGATTTCTGTTCACATAGATTTTAGAGAAATAAATTATACCTACAAGAGAATTTGTATGAGACATCCAGAAATTTAGCCAATGGTAGCTGGTGATTAAATGTTACATGGCAAAGCCTCTTTTGGCTCTGAGGATAACCCTAAAGATGACGATTTTTCCTTGTGAAAATATAAAGTGACAGTGCTTTGTGGCTGCAGAATGGCAGAAATCATATAACGTAATTCATATTTTGGTTCAACTTTGGGCAACTTTCACAAAAATTAAAGCAGTTAGTCTAATTTTATGTTAGTGGCCTTTACTTATTTATTTTTACTGTACCACCTTTTTGTGCTTCAGGAACATTGTTTTCCCCCTCAGGCCAATTAAAAGGTTCCTGAGGATAAAAGCAAGATGCTAAAATCTTATCTCTATGCTGAGATATTTTGTAACTTGCCTCAGGAGGCCTTTTTCTGCAATTGCACAGTGTCAATTTGAAAACTGCACAGCCTTCCACAAGTGTCCCATGGAACCAGAGCTGAAGTACAGTGTGAAGGCTCTTAGTTATCTTCAGCAATGACAGTGAAACAGTAGTCATTTAGATAAAAGAAACATGACTGATGCAAACCATGAAAATGTACTCTCAGCTCCTTCAATATTCCCAAGTCAAGAAATTTAGATCGTTGAAAATAGCACAATCTTTCTCAAAATGTCATAATTCCTGTCAGCAACTCTTTTAGCAAAACTAAAAAGCATAAATAAATGAAAACAATACCTGGGGGGAACTAAAATAGAAACCATAGAAGAATTAAAGAGAAACTCACTTCTATTATTTTCCTAAGTTCACACAGTTATATGACATACTGACAGGCAAAGCGTTTCCCATTCTGGATTCCACAGGACCTTAAAAATAGATCTCATTCAAAATCATGATATTTTTAGGGTGGCAAATATCTATAAGGGGCTGTAAAATTGTTCATCCCTTTAAACAGAATTTCTAAAGTAATCTCAATTATCACACAATGTTTTACTCAAAGTGTAAAAGAAAATCTCACACCAGCCAACTGGATTAACCACAAAATACATTTAGAGAACTCAGTATAAGCTATTTCATTTATTAATTTATTTTTTCCATTTAACAAATTAACTCAAGTGTTATGCTGTGTGCCAATTAAGGCAGTAATGCACCCTGCTCTGAAAGGACTCATTTTAACTCTGATATTAAACCTAATCCTGCCCTTCACCCCCAGGAAGTCTCCCAGAAAGCAACATCTCGGCCTGTCTCTTTGGAACCTGAACCTCTCGGACCTGTAGAGTGGCCTGGGCTGTTTGGGATCGAAAGACTGCTCAGACCTGCATCTTGGCGCGACTGTTTGGAACAGATAGGCCCGCCCTTCATCCTCAGGGAACTGCCTGGAGACCGGCATCTGGGCCAGGTCTGTTTGGGCCTGTAGCCCCTCACTTCACCAACAGGAAGTCTCCCAGAAAGCAGCATCTAGGCTTGCCTCTTTGGGACCCGAAATTCTTGGACCCGCAGAGTGGCCCGGGCTGTTTGGATTGGGACTATTGTGGAGACTGGCATCTTGGCCAGGTCTGTTTGGGACCGGGAACTTTTCAGAAACCAACATTCTGGCCTGACTCTTTGGGACCTGTAGGCCCTTCACTCGCAGGGAATCTCCGGGAGACCTGCCTGGGACAAAGCACGGTGGCCTGGCCTGCCTGAGATTCCACAGGCTCCAGGGTGGCCACACCCAGCCTTTGCCATATAACTTAGGGAGTGAGGAGCCCACAGAGGGGAGTTAGGACCCTTTGAAGAAGCCAAGAGCCTGTGGGGGAGCCACTGCCCCTCCAGGAACTGAGGGTGTAACAGGTAATTTGCCACACATGTAGAGAAAGCTTTGGAACACCACTCAAAGTAAGGAAATATAGAAAAATGACAAAAGGAAAGACCAAA
>PVJX010026194.1:0-26116 GCA_004027295.1 Dolichotis patagonum | reverse complement strand
TACCAAGGAGAAAGGCATCGTGCTGGGATGATGAGATGTTGCAGGTTTTAGGAAAAGCTAATACAGCTGAGATTAAAGTGTTTGCTTGAACATCTATTAATGGATAATAAGAGGCAGATGAATCTTGTGTTCTTTAATTCCTTGTGCCCGTGTCTGGATGAATAAAAGGAAGACAAGCCAGAGGCTTGGGGCTCTTCTATCCTAGAGGCAAGGTTATACTTGCTGCCCACATGTTAGACTGTGTCTCTTTGTCAAGCATCCTCATTCACTCTCAAATCAGGGGACTTTGTCCCTGCAAGTGGCTCCTGGGAGGGGAAAACTAGGAGTGGGCTGAATCCCCAGGGTGGCGACTGGGGCAGGGATCTGGGACTGGCAGTGCAGGCTGGACTCCAACACAAGTCTGATTCACTGATCCTTTGTATTGTTTTCTTAGTCGTAGTTGAATAATTTTCTGCCCTATCTTTATGATTTACTTTCTTGCACACACTTTGGGTTTAATTTGCTCTTTTTCTAGAAGTCTGAGGCTCAATATTAGTTTATTTGGGGTTGCTTTTCCCTGAGGTAGGACTTCAGTGCTATAGCTTTTTCTCATAGTACTACTTTCATTGTGTCCCATAAATTTTTTTAAATTTTATTTAAAGAGAAAAAACAAAACAACCAAACAGAACAGAAAAAGGGTAGTAACAATACAGAATTCCAAAGGCAAAAAATAAAAACAACAAAACAAAAACAAAAACACTAAGAAATCCGCCACTTGATAAGTTACATACTGTCATCCTTGGAAATAGTTGTTCAAGTTACAAAATTAAAGCATACAAAGTAGACATTCAAACAGTGAGACTGTTAACAGTTCTGCTCAACAATCTAACAAAAACAGTAATGTGGTCATCTATCTTACACACTTAAACATACATGCAGTTATATCCTTCAGAGCACTTTCTCCCCCCCCCTCTATATATATATTTAAAATTCTATTTTAAGGGAGGTAAAATTAAACACAACAAAACAGAACAGAACGGGACATAAGAAAGCATAAATTTCAAAGCTAGACAGCCAGAGATCTTCACTATCTGTCATATTGTCTCTTCCAAATGGTTGTCCTTATCTTTGCATATGGGGAGCTCATACTAAATAACATATCAATCTTTTCACAAGACGTGTAGTTTACTGGCTCCCACTTGCTAAGAGGGGGAGGGACACGGGACAAGGGACAGGACAACATGAGATGTTAGATTCTCAGCTCGCGCCTCACATCCACCCCCCAGAGAGGGAAGGAGCTCCTTGTTCACCTCGCACCCCGAGTCAACCGCACGGTACAGGTCCTGACGCTTGGCCAGTTTTTGATGAGTTCTCTAAGGTTGATTATCAGAGTAGGATTTATGTAGGCCATGTCTTCCAAAAATGTAATTTGCTAAATGTGATTGGCTGGTTGACCTTACATCATATTAATTATTTTTTGACAATTTGAATAGATTTACTCATTTATTTATTACCCAAAAAACTGCTTTTTTTGTTATCAATCATATATGTGAAGAAATACATTTATTTATTTATTTATTTATTTATTTTGTACCAGCAATCAAACTCATTCCTTAGAATTTGCCAGGCAGGTGCTTATGCCGCAGAGCTAAATCTCCAGCCCCAAGAAATACATTCAAAAGAAAAAGAAAAGGGGAATTTTATTTTGTGCTTCCAGAATGCATTGTATTAAATCCATTTTTTTTGCTGTTTGTTCTAATTTTTTGTCATTGAACTATCAGTCAACAATGAGTATCATGTTCCATAAATACATTCCATTTGTTTATGTTTTCTTGTCTCATTTGATTTTTGGTCACTACTTGACATTTCTCTGCTTAGACTGTAGTTAGAGTGTAGTTTCTCTGCTTAGGATGTAGTACATGATTTCTGTGTTGCCTGGTGATTATTTATTTATTTATTTATTTGTTGGTACCAGGAATCGAACTCACAACCTTGCCCTTAGCAGGGAGGCGCTTGAGCTGCTGAGCTAAATCCCCAGCCCTCCCTAGTGATTGTCAGATACTGCGTTTTTAAATTTTTGAAGCATCAATCACTGTAATTATTTGAAGTGCCAACAAAAAGAAAAGGTCCAGTGACCTGTAATCCCGTGAATTTGCCAGGATTTATGCGATCCTGTGATGCTTTTTGTGTCCCAGGTTTATGCTTTGCATCAATCCAGGTGGGCTCTGGGGTTGGTTTTGGTGTCAGGAGGCAACTGCCAAGAGCTAGCGTGCGTCTTCATACCAAAGCTAAACAGAGCCATGTCTAAACAAGACAGGAGGGAGTAAGGGCATTACAGTCTTCTGTTTTATAAGATGCTTTCTGGATAAGAAGTGGCTTTTCTGTGCTCTGAATTAGGAGGTCTTCACAGCAATCCTTTGGCAATGCCTTTGCCCTTCATTCTGCTCCCATTTCCTGCCAAGGGTGAAAATATAAAGCATGAAGGTCAAAACCACTGATGCAGGACTCAACCACTAGATGAGTTCAGCTAAAATTAAAAGCTGCATTCCTGCTGGTGGGTCTACAGAAGAATCCATTTCCTGTCTCAGCTCGCAGAAATACCGGCATTCCTTGGCTCCTGGCCCCATCACTCCATCATGATGTCTCCTCCTCATGTCTCTGCTGTCTCCCTCACGAATGGCTCTTGTGACTATATAGCTCCATCTAGATAATCTAGGGTATTTGCCCCATCTCAACATCTGTAGGTTAATCACACTCATGAAGTGCTTTCCTGGGCATATAAGATTCCTGGGATCATTATGTGGCCATCTCTCAAGTCATTGTTCTGTCAACTATCAAAGCTCTGCAGCTTCAGTTGAGTGGGCCTCACTTAGCTGCAAAGGGGCTGGGGGAACCAGAATCCTCAAGTCCATTTGTGGCCTATGGGGCTATGGGAAGCTTGGTTGTAAATGTAAAGTAACATAGGAGAGGACATCTCGTCACAGTAAGAAGAGAAGCACAGTCGGTCTGAGTCCTGGGTATAGCAAATATGGCCCGTGCCTTGCCCATGTCTCCTGGCCCTTCCCAATCTAATGGACTTGCTGACTTCATCTGCGAGCATCTGAATTTCTTCCCTTGAAGATTTTTTCCTGCAACCACAGTCTCCTTTGCTGCTTGGAGTTCTAAAAGATGAACACTCCAGGAGCAGCCCTGCACCTCTGGCCGATGGGAGGCAACTGATTTCTGAATGCATGTTCTCCCTTTGGTTTTGGAGTTTTGCACAGCACAGTTAAGCACCAGGTATGCCCCGTAGTAGCTGCCTAGATAGGGCACATACTAGTTCCTTCTGTTTTTCCCTGCCTGTATTCTTGGCCCTTTCCTGATATCACCTCTATCTTGCTTCTGCCTCTGGAGGACCCCCAGTTAAGCCCCAGGAAAACCTCTGACAGGAGAAGAGCACAAAGAATATCTGGGTACATCTGGGAAAGTGTTTCTTGCAGAGCCCCTCTTGAAGTAAAGCAGGGGCCAGGGACTGGTACCTCACAGGCACAGTATAGGTGATTCCAGGGGTGGAAGTTGGTGTCTCCCTTCTTCAAAGCGCTGCAGAGAGGCTGCATTGGAAAAGGCCAGGGGTGTGGAGTAGTGATGGGGCAGGGCAGCCCATGCAGCGCAGTGGGGACAGGTCCAGCTCACGCCATCCATCAGTGTCCAGTGCCCTGATGTTACAGAGGCACTCAGGGAACAGCAGGTTTGTTAGATGATGGAGACTGATACAAATGTATTAAAACAAAACCCACCCCGCCACATACATGCCATGTTCCCCTGAGTTGCTTTCCTCTTGTGAGTATAGGGAAGTAAGGGGTCAGAGCCACCTTGAAAGGAGGAGGACTATCAAGGCTCCAGGGTCGTGGGGCTGTCTGATACCCCGCCCCAGCAGAGGAGTCTGCAGGGAAGAGAAATGGGAAAACGTGTCCAAGAGGTGTCTCCTGGCTGCTTCCTTTGGCCCCAGTGAACTCAGGCAGGCAAGATGGAGACCCTGCGACATTTCAGCTGGTATCACAGAAGCACTTGGGTTTTTTGTTGTTGTTATAATCATAGCAGCATAGTTATAAAAAATGCTTATCTCCTAGACTTCATAAAAAAATAAAAAATGGGTGGAAAAAATCAGAGTGTCATAGTGTAAGAAAGTGGCTGGAGTCAGACGACAGGAACACGGGGGTTCATCACATCGCCCTTTTTTGTGATCTTTGAAAAGGTTCGGATCGGTCATCAGTCTTAGAGACAGGCTCACTGTCGGCATCTTCTTATAATAAAGTGACACTGGTGATGCTTCCATTTTAAGGACCTCACTGAGCACTTTAGAAGGACCGAGGAAATGATTCTGCAATCCAGCTTCCCTTTTTCACTCTGATCTTTTCTTTTTCTCTTCCTCCTTTAAGAAAACAAGGTCTCTTTCCTTTATTTTATTTTAAAGAGAAAAACATAATGAGAACAAGTTTCAAAGCAGGGCAGTCGGACAGTTACAATACTTGGTACATTGCGTATTGGTATCTCATAGTTGTTATTCAGAGTTCAGGACATAAGCATGACGTCTTGTCTAAACAATATTAACACAAAACATGCTTTTCAACGGACAAACCGAAGCTAGCTGTATAACTTCCTGAATATCCTGTGTGCACATACATTTTTCCTTTAACCATTCTTCCTTTCCCCATCACAGTTTGTCTCTTGCGTCTCTTTCCAAGGGCAGGGGGTGGGGAGCCCAGGTGTCTGCCTCAGTCCAGACCTCAGTGATGTCACGCCGTACGTCCTGGGGCGAGTGCATCCGGGCAAGCAAGAGGGAAGGGAAGGGGATTATTGATGCTCTGCAAGCAGAATGGAAACACAGTCCCTTCCTTGAAGTGTATTTAAATGCCTGCCTCTCTACATGGTCTGGGAAACTTTTTGCTGCTTGTAGACACTTCTGAAATGTGAGAGATGCGTGGTGGTGCACACTTCTAACCACAGCACCCTGGTAGGCTGAGGCAGGAGGATTGCAAGTTTGCCAGACTGGGCAATTTAACAAGACCTTGTCAGTAGATGCTGAGAGTAGTGGCACATGCCCGTGGGAAACTGAGGTAAGAGGATCGCAAGTTCAAGCCCAGCGTGGGCAACTTAACTCAGTGTAAAAGCCCCTGCTTCCCGAGGTGGAGGCCGGGGAGGGAAGGGAGGAGAAAGGAAAAGAAGGGAAGGGAAAGGGAAGGGCCATTTCCTAACTGGAAAAGTCTGTGCTAAGATTGTCCTATCTTCATGTCTGGGAGTCATTCAAGAGTTCACACTTTCGGGGCTGGGGATTTAGCTCAGCGGCATAAGCGCCTGCCTTGCAAGCAGGCAGTCGTGAGTTTGATCCCTGGTACCGATTAAAAAAAAAAAAAAAAGAGTTCACACTTTAAATGCCAGTTCCAAGCTCAATCCTCAAACACCCTTTCCCCTCATGTCACCTAGTAACCCTTTGTGCACTGAAGAGCAGACTAGCTGGGCACACATGCAGCTGTGTACTTTTTTCTGCAAGATCTTTCTGCAGCCTAGAATCCTTTGAATTAAATCTGGATATTGTCATGAACCAACATCCCTCTCTTCTAAGTTGGCCCTGTTATTAGATGTTGTTAAAACACTTAATTAAGTAGATATGGTTTTAAATTTACAAAAGTATTTTCTCTTTCAGCTATAGATCTTCTTTTTGAGATGTGAAAGTAAGGTACGTATTTACTAAACCAAACAAACCAGAAAGAAGCCAAAACAAAAAAACACAACTTCTCAGATGCCGTAAGTAGCAGTAAATGAAGCTAGGATTATACAGGATTACTAAGCGTTATTTGTCCTAATGCTTCTATGACAGCAATGAATTCCAAAGCTCTAAGTGTACCTGAGGACTGACAAATATTAAAAACACCCAAGCTTCCATCCCAACCCCAGCCTCTGATACTTTGCATAAGCCTAAGTAGTAAAAGGCTTTACAACTATATAGCCATGCGAGTGGCCACACAAGTCTTCCACATGTGTGGTCACCAATGGAAACATCTGAAAGGAAAGGGGATTGAGAATGAAAGCATTTCAGTCTATCATCAGCTTCTCACTTTTTATTTCCCTTGTTTTATCCACATGTGCATCTATTTATGTCTTAGATATTCTGTCACCAGCATTTGATAAAACAAAGGTAAACAGAAGTACCAGAAAATCCAGATGTAAGTGAACTTGGCTTATCTTTGCATAGCTTCAGAACCCTTACTGGGGTGTGTGTGTGTGTGTGTGTGTGTGTGTGTGTGTCTGTGTTTGTACACGTGTACCACAGCATTTGCCATCACAGCCATTTTTAGGCATGCAGCTCAGTAATGCTGAGTATATTCACATTGTTATGAAACTTCATCAGAAGTTTTTAATTTTGCAATTATAAAACTCTGTATCCATTAAACAACAGTTCCCTTTTCCCCCATTTTCATCCAGCACCTGGTCACCATCATTCTACTTTCTGTTTCTATGAACTTTACCATGAATCATATAGTTTTTTGCATGCTTATCACTGGTTTTATTTTTATTTTTTTATTTTGTTTTATTTCTTGGTGCTAAGGATTGAACTCATGACTTCACACTTGCCAGGCAGGTGCTTATGCCACTGAGCGAAATTTCTAGCCCGTGTCACTTGTTTATTTTATTTAGCATAATGTCCTTAGGGTGGAACAGGGTATGTGTATACTGTTTTGTTTTAGTTGCTCATCTAATGGTGGACATTTGGGGTTGCTTCCACTTCTTTGCTATTATGAATAATGATGCTACAAATATGGGCATGCACGTATCTCCTCAGTAAATTGATTTCAGTTTCTTTGGATGTATATCCAGGAGTGAAACTGCTAGATCAGAAAGCAGGGGTTTTTTGTTTTGTTTGTTTGTTTGCTTGTTTGTTTTTGTCCTTTTGAGACAGGGTCTTACTTTGCAGTTCAGGCTGGCCTTGGATTCACTTTGTAGCCCAGACTGGTCTCAAACTTGCAAATAGTTCTCTTGCCGCAGCCTCCCAAGTGCTGGGATTACCGGAGTGTGCCACCTCGCCCGGCTTCATATAGCAGTTTTAACTCTAATTTCTTTTTTTAAAATTTAATTTATTTTTTTGGTGCCAGTGATCAAACTGATGACTTCGCACTTGCCAGGCAAGTGCTTATGCCACTGAGCTAAATCCCCAGCCCTTAACTCTAATTTTTAAAGGAAACTCCATATGGTTTTCCATACTGAGTGCACCATTTTACAATTCCACTAACAGTGCAGAAATGTTCTGATTTCTCCACATTCTCACCAATATTTGTTATTCTCATTTCCTTCTTTTTTTTTAATAGTAGCCATCCTGGTATGTGCAAAATAGCATCTTATTGTGGTTTTGATTTGTGTTTTTCTGATGGGTAGTGATATCCAACACTTTTTTATACGCTTCCTAACAATTTGCATATTGTCTTTGGAGAAATAACTCTTCAAGGATTTTGCCCATATTTAAATTGGGTTGTTTGATTTTTGTCATTGTTGAGTAGTAGTTCTTGGTATATTCTAGCTGTTAGTCCTTTATCTTTTCATTATTTTAAGTGTATCCTTTGATATATAAGAGTTTTAAAATTTGATTCAGTTATCAATTTATCCATTTATCTATTTTGCTTTTGTTGCCTGTGCTTTACTATTGTGGACAAGAAATCATAGCTGGGGCAAATATAAATATTTTCCTCTATAAATTTCATAGTCTTAAGTCTTTCATCCACTTTGATTTAATTTTTGTATATAATGTAAGTCATTTAGTTTTTCTAACACTTTGTTGAAGAGATTGACATTGCCTCTATGGGTCTTGGCTCCCTTCTCAAAGATCCTTTGATTATATATATGGCAGTTTATTCCTGGGATCTGTTTTGTATTCCAGTGAGATAGTTCCTCAGTTTTTCCCAGTGTCAGAGGTTGCTAGGGGCCGACTTAGGTAAGTCCTTTGCCCCTGAGCTATGCCCCCAGCCTAGTACCACACTTTCGGCTACTGTAATTTTGTAAAAGCATCCCATAGGATTTTCATAGGAATTGCACTGACAGTCTGATCTTTAGTGGAGAATCTTTAAAAAATGAAGTAGTGAAATCTACAGGCAGCAGACAGAAGATTGACAGATAGATACTATTTTTCTCAACCTGTTTTGTAAAATGAAACTATGATAGCACAAAATTATGCAAGCAAACACATTTGTCTTATTATATCATTTTCTCAACTCCATATAAATAGTATATAAAAGAGCAATTTATTCTTTTGACGTTTGGGGCTTTAATAATAATAATGAGAATTATTACCATAGTACATTATAATTTGCTTAGTTCTTTTTAGATTATATAAAGCATGTATATTCATTTACATCTCATTTTATTGTGGTCCAAGGCAGTATTTCTCAAAGTTACGTATGGTCTCAGAAATACTAATTCCTCAAAAAAGGATTAATAATTAGGTAAGCATTTCAAACCATACTGCAGACTCCGCGTTCATTGGTTGATAGGAAAGGCTCTGAGAAGTGCCGTGGAAGCCATGTAAAGAAATCAGCTCAGTGCTGTGCAAGCCAGTATACAGCATGTTTACAGTTACATTTCTCGGTAAATCTATGAATGAGTCGATAGTACAAATAGAGCCACTTGGAGCACAGACTCTTACGTGCGCAGTATTTTTTAGATGCTGAATTGTAAATCTTGAGATTGTTAAAAGTGGTGCAGAAAGTAGGATGGAACTGATTTCTCCCTTTACCCCTATTATAAGGGGCCAGAGCTGGGAGCAAGACGCGGCCTCCACAGAAACTTGGGCATGTTTGTAATAAAGCAGCGGGGAGATTTCTTCCATATGCTGTTTGCATCATCTGTGTGAAGCCATGTGCCATCCTGCTGTGGCAATGCCCTTCCTGGAAAGGAGCACAGAGAGTCTGAGGGTGCACTGAGTCCAGGACAATAGTCCCTGCTCCATGGGGTCTGCTGTGCTGACTTCTCACAGGCTGATTCTATAACATTTCTTAGAGATGAAAATAAGAGATAAATCACCTTTCATCTGGCCTGGTTAATCACAATTGCTTGTTTATATGTTTTGCTCCGTGAACATGATGTAGCCTGCCTCCTAATTTCTCTTGTAGTTTAAAGAATGGCTTCTTCTGAAATATCTTTAAGAGTTCAAAAACCTTCAAACAATGTATTATTTATCTTTCTGGCCGCACGGATTCCTTCAGAGTCATTACAATCCATCAGCTGTGCATTTGCTGACTTAATCATAAGCAGATTTGGTTTTCAGGAGACTGAGGCAGCCATAAAGGACAAATCCATTAGGGTCTTTCACATCCATTACGAGAGTACCAGGGCGAGGTGCTCACTGCCACTTGCACAAGCCCATGGGTTTGCAGCTTGTTCAGTTTTACAGCCCCTTTGTAAGGAAAAGAACTGCAACTGCTAGGTAAAAAATTAAATACTCATCTAGAATT
The DNA here is from genome assembly GCA_004027295.1 of Dolichotis patagonum. Taxonomy (NCBI): domain Eukaryota; kingdom Metazoa; phylum Chordata; class Mammalia; order Rodentia; family Caviidae; genus Dolichotis; species Dolichotis patagonum. The sequence continues at coordinate 16,658 of PVJX010026194.1, read as the reverse complement.
ATAAAATAAGCCACTTCCACAACAAAACACTTAAAATTGGGCAAGTTTTGGAAAGATCTCAAAGTCCAGAAAAAATACTTTTTATCAATTAACTGCCCCATACACCCCCTGAAGAAAATTATTTGCACACATACTATTTGATTCCCTGTTTGTGCAACAGTGATTTTTGTCACACTTTATGCAGCAAGCATGGAAGGGGAAATCAATCTTTCCTTTAGCTTAGTGGACCCAATAATGTATCTTCTTATTTCTAGTGTAGATGTTTCTTTTGGCATTATGACTTATTTTTGGTATCGATGTGATATTTTTAGGATTGTTATCCCTTTTAGGATAACAATCCTAAAAAATTTGTCTCAACTGTCTTTTATATATGAGCTGAAGATATCAAGGCTTCTCAGAGAATTATCTGTAGACAACTTGATTTTTTTTTTTAATCTCCAAAGACTGAACCAAATGGGCTTGTACCACTGAGTTATAGCTAGTCCTTTCTTTTTGTTTATTTTGAGACAAAGTCTTGGTAATTTACCCAGGCTATTCTCAACTACCACCTTCTTGCCTCAGCCTCCCAAGTAGCTAGGATTAGAGGCATGCACCAGGGCTCCTGTCCACAGGGAGTAATCTTGAATACTTTTAAGATTTTAAATACTTTTAATACTTTTAAGTACTGAATCAACAATACTCTCTAGACAGCATCTTGTTTGTCTCTAGTGTTATTGCATATTATGAAGTTAGTATTGAACCTGGCACTTTGATTCCACAAGGTTGTGTATACAGATACAGCAGTGGTGGGATTCTTTGGGTAGGAGATGGGTACCAGAAATTGAACTGAGGACCTCATGCTTGCCAGGCAGGCACTGTGCTACAGAACTGTATCCCCAGCCCCTACTTCTTATTGGAAATCGTTCTTACACAAGGACAGCTAATAGCAACTAAACTGTAAAGAAGAGGCTGTGAACACTGTGACCCACATACATATCTCACTAAATTCTAACTGTATCATCCTTATTCATTGCCCAGAATTGCCCATGGCTACTTCCATGCCGCCTAACACAAGAGGAAACGAGACTAAGGGAAAGTTGAAATGGAAGAGACAGTGGTTGCAAGCATTTACAGTTAAAATATCGTATTTCTGTAAACATTATGAGAACAGATGGCCATGGAAACACTTATAAGTTCAACCAAGGGGATTTGAAACTTAAGCTTCATTATTTTCATGGTAAATCCACTTCTAGTTTAAATTCAAATTTTCTTCCACCAGACATGCTGTTGTTTCTTTTGGAAGGCTGTAAGTTTGCATCTTGAACTAAAGGGACAGATCTCTAGAAAATATAAAGCAAATGCATAGAAGACTATCTCAGTTAGCCAATTTATTAAATCTAATAAAACAATTACTTAGCATTATGTGGATCAGTGGCTCTTAAATCTGGTAGTGGGTTAAAACACTATATGTTGCTTTAAAAAATACACATTTCAGCTGGGCATGATGGTGCATGCCTGAAATCCCAGCATTGTGGGAGAGTGAGGCAGAAGGGTGGTGATTTCCTGCCCAGCCTGGGAAACTTAGAGAAACAAAAAGAGCCGAGGATGTAGCTCAATGCAAAGGTTCTATGCTTAATTCCCAGTACCACATACAAAAATTTTTTCCTTGGCTGTTGCCTTGGTTACTTTTCTCTTGTTGTTGAGACAAACTATCTGACACCTAAAGTGAAGCAAGGAGAAGTTTATTCAGCTGACAGTTTTTGGAGGTTTCGCTCCAAGGCAGGGAGGCATGGCTGAGGGGAAATGTTCATGGTGGCCACAAGCAACAAGAGTGAAAGCATCACATTACTAAGTTTTTGTTGGCTAGTTGAACACTGTTTGCAGCCTCACTGTTTATATGTCCACTTTGTATACTTTGCTTTGTAACTTGAACAACTATTTCTAAGAGGACAATATGTAATTTATCAATTAGTGATTTCTGTTTATTTTTGTTTCTGAAATTGTGTATTTTTCTACCCTTTTTCTGTTTTTGTTTTTTTTCTTTAAATAAAAATTTAAAAAAATAAAATAAAAATAAAAAGTGAAAGTACAAAAGAGGAGAGCATGCTTCCTTCGGCCCTTACATTGTAAGTCAGCTCCTAGGGTGGGTGTGCAGCCCTCACACTGTCAATCCCAGTGCTAGACAACAAACCAATCATAAACACTAGATTCAGTTGCCTCCATGATTGCATGAAGATTTGGGGTCATCTAAACATAAACCATAACAGCTGTGAACCCAGAAATTTTGATTCTGTAGGGTCAAGGTGAGGCCCTGAAATCTTCAATGTTAAAGTTTCCTGGTCAATTCTGATTCAGCCAAGCTTGAGAACTCTTGGTGTAGTTAAAACATTAGGATGAATGTCTGCAGCCATTATAGCCCTGCAAGATTGGATGAAGGATGAACCTAACAATTTTTTCTTAACTTGACATAAATAAGGAGAAGCAGTAAATTTCCCTCCAAATTGACTAGATTGGAGCTAAGAAGGTTGTGAGAAGGATTTATAGCATGCCAACTTTTCGGGAGCAAAGGTAGAAAACCCCTTTTCAGGTTAGTTTAGGCACAGAAAGCAGTTTATTGTCTCCTGTGACTGAAATGTCTATTTTAGGCATGGCTGAATGAAGACTTAAAATAGCCAGACACTGAAACTTTCTTGTGGGGAGAAGGCTGCTTTCAGTAATTTCTGATAAAGCCAGCTGGGTCAGGTATCTATTTCTAACACTGTCTCTGTCTAGATTGACTGCCTGGCCACCTGCTGACCTTTAGCACACAGCAGGAGAAGCCTCACCAAGCCATGTGACTTGAGAAAGCCTGGTAGCTCCCCTAAAAGAAACCGGAATTGTAGGCAGAAACAATTGATGACTTCAGTGATCTTTGGAGCCACTTTTTTTGGGTTTGGTTCTGTTTTGTTCCGAGATAGGATCTTGCTGTATAGTTTAGACTGACCTTGAACTCACTATGTAGCCCAGCCTTGCCTCAAACTTCCAGTGATCCTGCTGTCTCAGCCTCCTGAGTGCTGGGATTACAGTTGTGCATGACCCCACCCAGATCTTTGGAGCTACTTCTAAGTAAGGGTGAACTAACTTGCTTTGTTTTTGCTAAATTCTCTGACTCACCCACCTTCTGGGGTCCTACATGTCTGAGGCCATTTCTCAGAACATCAAGCCATGGGCAGGGGTCCTATGGAACTTGTCTGCAGCTTTCTTCCTTCTGGTTAGGAGAAGGTTCTGCAAGCAGTGCCCAAAGACTCATGCCTGATCCATCTAACAGTCCAAAATCAGTCCAAAGTCTACTGCGCCAGGCACCTAAACACTGGTGGCCACAGAGCACTGGGGAGCCCACCTGCTGGTGTCTTCTGAGTTGGCTGGAGACACAGTGAGATCTTGAGAGAAGAAAGGAAAGGATGCAGGGATGTTGTTTGTGGTTTATTATCTGTGGGGAAAACTGAAATTCTGGAGCAGTTTCTTGTACTGGAATGGAAGGTGGTGAGATGAGGTAATACGTGTATATGGCTTCTGAAGGAATGGATTGAGAGCAGAGGAATAGTTACATCTTTCTGACACTAGAGGCCTACAAGAAGGCACCAAGCTGCCAAAGCATCATTTTTTATTTGCCGATGGCTTTGCTCTTGTGTACAGTTTGGAAGAACTTTGAATCCTTTTAAAGAATAGTTTTTCCGAGGTAAGAAATTGTTAAATTCAGAGGCAAAAAAGAAGTTGCAATTGTTGTATGAAGAAACAAAGTCGGCCTTTCTGAGCAGAGGCAAGTGGATGCTGAAGTGGCATAGCAGTGTGCAAAAAGCGAGAAGGCCAGATGCTGGAAAGAAAATGTCACCGATCGGGTAACAGTGATCAGATTGTTTTCTCTATTAGCCATAAACTTTCCCAACCCTGGAGAAAATCAAGCTTTCTTTTGCGTAGAAGGAAAAATAAAGGGAACTCTAGCTCTGAAAACTAGAGATCAGCAATTAACTCCACAACTGTTTGTTGCATAGTGATTGCCGGTGAGTGTGAATACTGAGTCAAGCTTAACACTTAAAGTAGGCCATTTGTCTAAGTCATTGACCTCTAAGAGAACGCTGAGTAATTTAATGCACTTTAGGTTATAATGAAGCTCTTGAATTATTGGACTGTTTACTACTGCTTCATATGAAATATATTCTCATTCTCTTTTGAAGCCTGTCCCTAAAATCTGCACCTATTATTTATGTTGTACTCATCAAAATAGTAAAATTTGTTAATACTATGTTAAAAAAAAAAACCCAAACAAACAAAAATCAAAGCCAGTTCAAAGTCAACCAAGTGAAGCTTTGTGGAGAAGCAGAATCAGAGCCAAAGCCAAAGGAGGCATAATCAACAGGAGTTGACAAGATGCTCCCGAGTGTATGGATAGGGCTGTAGATACTGATATTTTTTAGCAGAGCTAGGACAGCTGAAATCACTCGCAAAGCCACTTCTCCCAAAGGCTGTGGGCACAGCTCAGCTAGCTGCATGCCCAATTTACCAAACATGCTCTTCATAATCAGAAATACTTCATAGTACATGGTTTTGGTTCTTAAAAATCACAAATGAGTAGTGTAAGAGGCCCAAAGATGTGCCACCCAAATATACCTTCCAGGAGCAGCTTGCTGCTCAGCTAGGGAGAGGGTGGTCAGCATATACAGGTCAGCCCATCCTGAGGTCTGTACTCGGCCATTCCAGTCCAATATGGACCAACTTTAGCAGACAATATTTGCTGCAGCGCTCCCTTCTGGTCTGGAGGTACTGGGCACCTGCTTCGCAGTTAATGTTTCCTCTCAGACCAACTCTGCTTCTTCTTTGGCTTCCTGTCATGGCTACTGATCTCTAGTACACATCTTGCACCTCAAATTTTGTTTCAGTGTCTGCTTCCAGAAAACCCAACCTGTGATATCATTAGCACATGTCATAATTTAACTATTAAAAGTAAAAAGAAGCATTAAGCCTGCAAACTATTGTTCAGTCAGTGAAAAAGACATCTTTCTAGGTTCCTTTTTTTTCTCTCTAATCAAAAAGTGCAGATCCTCCCTTCAACTTTTTTACTAACACCTCTGAAGACTCAAAGTAGGAAATTTTTTCAGTTACCAATTTTTGAGAGCCATATAAATTCACAAGAAGTTGTTCTAGAAAAAGAGTTTAATCAAGGATCTAGGTAGTAAGGAATCATTGTTTCAGTCATGTTTTAATTTTTTTAAAAAACTTAACTTTTGTTAGTATGTGTTTCCAATACATAATCATGCATTCATCATGGGAACTTGGCACATGTGCATGTTGGATCTTGATGCCATTTACTTTCTTTTCTCCACCTCTCCTTCCTCTCTCCTCATCTCCAGATCCCTTTCCAATTTCTAAAATGTCTATCTCCCTGTTTCCTATCGTCTCTTATTTTGCTCTTTTATTTATTTATACTTTTTCTCATATAAGATAAATCATGTGATATTTGACTTTCTGTTTCTAATTTATTTCCCTTAGCATTATGGACTCAAGGTATATCTATTTTCCTACAAAGGACCCATATTTATCCTTCTTTATGGCTAAGTAATATGTGTTTATTATATATGTAATGTATATCTTTTTTTTTTATTAATTCCTATGTTAATGGACATATAGGCCACCTCCAACTAATGTGAATCTACTGCTATAAATATAGATATGCAAGTATCACTGGGGTATTATGTCTTTAACTCTTTCGGAAAGATTTCCAGAAAAACCAAAGCTCTGTCAAGTCGAATGTCTATTCTTAGCTTTTTGAGAAATCTCCATACTGATCTCCATAGAAACTGTAATAGTTTACAGTCCTATCAACAATGTGAAGGATTTCTTTTTCTCCACAACCTCACAAGCATTTGTTGCTTTCTGAGTTTGTGATGATGACTATTCTTTCTGGAATAAAATGGAATCTCAGTATTACTTTGACTTACATTTCTCTAATGACCAAAGATGCTAAACACTTTTCATGTACCTATGAGCCATTTGTACTTCTTTTGACAAGTGTCTATTCATTTCAAATGCCTATCTTTGATTGGGTCTTTGGTTTTGAGGGGTGTCATTTTTTGAGTTCTTTGTATATTCCAGAATGCAGTGCTCTGCTCAAAATGTAGCTTGACAAATTTTATTCCACTCTGTAGGTTGTGTCGCTTTACTCTGTTGCTTGTTTCCTTTGCTATGCAGGTTTTTAATGTGATGTAACCCTATTGTTATTTGTTGGTATTATTGCTTGTGCAATTGAGGTTCTGTTCAGAAAGCCCTTGTCTATTTCTATCTCTTCGAGAGTTTTACCTCTTTTATCTTCCAGCAGAGAGTTGGTGTTTCTGTTTTTATATCTAGGCCTTTGATCCATCTTGATTTGATTTTAGTACAGAGTGAGAGATATGGGTCTACAGTCTAAATCGAGACTTTAAAAATTAAAGTAAAATTAAATTCGACACAATCTTCTAAAAACACAGTATTATTTTTCAATAATAAAGTCATGTGACTATCTCAAAACTTATCTGCACAATCAACTTAAGCCCCAGTTTCATTTCATTACAGATATGGAAACTAGTCAATCAGTGGAGGCTATTTAGTAGAGTTTTTAAAGTCTCTTGTTACTTTATTTTCCATAAAATGCCATAGGTTGACTGCCATAACTCAGACCTTCAAAATTTTGATACTCTTTTAGACTAAGTAATGAATGGCATAGTTGAAAATTTCAGACAATTCATAAAAAGGAATAGTGAGAAGGAACCAGCTGCCATCTCACTGTTCCTTACACACAACCATTTGTTAGTCATTCATATTCTTAAATTCCATGGCTGGTATTTAAAATAACTCTAAATTACTTTCTTGATATCACTACTTCTTGATCCATCTGCTTTGAATATCAAATGTTGAGCTTTTTATATGATGGGTAAAAGTTCAGCTCCCACACTGCTCTATTTTATACTTCTTTTAAGTTTCTGTATATATACTACACTGATCACTGTTTCTTATTTCATTGACTTTCCGAAGTTTCTCTTGTTCATTCACAATGAAGGTGGTAGAAGCTTTAATTTTTCTTCCCTCCTTGACCTCTTGGCCTCTAGTAGTTATTCTCTGACTTTTTTCAGTTTCAGTGCAATACATTTGAACTATAGAGATACCTGGACACCCATGTTTATCATGGCACAATTCACAACATACAAGTTATTGAATCAGTTTAGGTACTTGACAGTGAAAAACCGGATAACAAAAATGTGGTACACATATACAGAGGAATATTAGCCATAAAGAAGAATGAAATTGTATCATTTGCAGGAAGATGAATAGAACTGGAGACCATTACATGAAGCAAAGTAAGCCAGACTCACAAAGAGAAGTTTTTCATGTTTTCCCTAGTATGTAGAATCCAAAAAAGATGACATGAGAGTAGAAGGCCAAAGATTAGACAAGAGAAATGGGATTGCGGAGGAGAAGCTAATAGGAGAGATGGCTGTGATCAAAGTATAGTATATGCATGTATACAAATGCCACAGTAATACCCAATAAAAATGAGAGAAAGAATCAACTTCTGCCTGGTGCCACATTTCAGAACTATGTTGGACTGTCGCATCTGTAAATAGCTTCCTGAATAGCTCAGCTTTATTCTAATACTATAATTTTAATGGTATTACTGGAAGAAGGGAATAAAACATTAATTTTTGTAGATACCATCTCAACCAAAAAAAGAGTAAGGATTTTTGATTTAAAAATTTACAGTCTCAGCCAGGCATGGTGGTACACGCCTGTAATCCCAGCGCTTGGGAGACTGAGGTAGGAGGATCGCTATGAGTTTGAGGCCAACCTGGGCTACAAAGTGAGTTCAAGGTCAGCCTTAACTACATGGTGAGATCCTATCTCAAAGCCTAAAAAATAAATAGATAAATAAATTTACAGACTCATGGAAGATCTAGAAAACTTATGACACATTTCTCCCAAAGGAACATACAAGAATAAACTTTCATATCCTTTTGGATGTAAAATAACACAGACTTGGAACCAGATTACACACGAATGTACAAGAAAAGAATGGTTCCTACTAAATGCCACTCTGCACCTAGCACTGTACAAATACCATCTCCTTGAATACCTGAGTTACACGTGAAGAAACTGAGGCTCAATCAGGTGGCTCACACAGAGTCCTACAGTTTCAAACACAGGCCCATCCGATACCTACACCTTGCATGCTTCCTGTGAGGAAGTGAAGCTGGTAAAAGGATGGACGATACCAACAGAGGTTTAAGGTCTGACCATAAAATAAGGCCCAAGTGTCTGGTTAAATGAATGGTAGCCATAGTCAGCATGAACAGTGTATGTGATCGGGAAGTTATTTGCTTGGGGCTAGAAGGGCTTTTCCACAGCTCTTTCTTCCCAAGACAGAGCGTTTCTTAGGAGCTGAGTGAACTGAACTACAGGTCTCAGTGGTGAGCAGGCTGTTGCCTCCTATTTGATTTCTGCTGCTGAGAAGCTCTGCTTCCTTAGCAGACACACTTAGGATCATATTGGCATTTCATTTCAGAGAAAAGCAGTCATGGGTTAAAGCATCTATTACTGAATAGCCCCAGCATGTGTAGGAATCTAAGGGAATGGCATTAAACAATCAACCAGTTATTTATCAATCAGTTATTATTATAAATCCAAACCATACTGATACCTCCATTATGTGTTTTTTTAAAAATGTGACTGTTTTACACAGACTGATCTCACTGATCTTCACTTTAAAGTTTTAAAAGGTTGATATTTTCTGGAAGTTAGTTAAATATTGATTGCTATTTTTAAAACCGCCTTCATGACAATGACTGTTACATATGCAAATGTAATGCAAAATGAGAACCGTGGCGGTCCAGATGGAGGCTATGCGAAACAGATGCTGTCTTCTAGATGTGTACTCTGGAGGGAGAGATCTTAATCAAAACGAGGCTAATCACGCAGCTCTGCATGGCTCTAGCTGGTTTCTAATTTGCAAGGTAACTGACGTCTGCAGGACAGTCAAAGCACGTTAGACAGAAGCAACAAGCCTCTGCTTCAAGCAGTAAATCTTCGAGGAAGTGAGGAGCAAGGGTAGAGCTTGTCTTGTTCCTTAATTACTGAGTTAATTAATTGCCGGAAGTGAAATTGTTGTCTCTAGGCACCTTAATATAGGCACAGGGGAAGGAAAATACAGAGCTCAGAGCACTAGTGTGACAGCTCCACACATTAACAAAAACATCTAACTGGGGGAAAATCCTATCAGCTAATATTATTGCCCTCAATATGTCTTTTTCCATTAAGCTAAGAAACCTTTCAGACACTTTCACTTTCTGCACTTCATGGAGTGAGAAATGGTATTTTGCTTATATTACTCAAAGCAAAGGAGAAACATTCCAAGCAAAATACAGTATTTTTGCTACAGTTAGCTGTGAAGGATTTAAACAAGGAATTCAGGTGAAGTCTATCAAACTTCAGCTTATTTTCTAAAGGCAAGTCAAGCATAAGTTGGCCAAAACTTGTTCTCCACACTCAAATATTAAAACCACATTGATATAAAAAAACCCCACATTCATCTTTCACTTTTCTCTGAAAATGTCTCTGAACTAAAGGTACACTTGAAATGTGAGCAAGGTCAACAAAAGAATCAGAATCTTGGAGAAGATATTAATCCTATCGAAGCCAGGTGATGCTGGCAAGTGAAAGAAAGTATTTTTGTGAAAAAGAAAACCTCAGACCACGTGAGACAGCATGATGGTATGAGATCCTGTGTGGGATCTCTTAGAGTTGAGCTCCTAGCAGAGCTGGAGAAAGATGGAGGAAGGGGAACAGGAGAAAGACGAGAAGGAGGAGGAAGAGGAGGAGGAGGAGGAGGAGGAAGAGGAGGAGGAGGAGGAGGACGAGGAAAACTGTGATTTAGTAGTAACTGTCAATTGCTTCCATACTGAAATTTAAGTTCAGCTCACTCAAGAAATACACCATGGAATTATAGATGATGTAATGCAATTTTAGACCAATATTTATATACACGGAAATGGAGAATCGAGGCTATTACGTACATAATGAAGTCTAGAAAGATTTAAAAGACTGGAAAGATATCCTTAAGACTGAGATGATGTTGTAGTCAGAGATTACACAGAACAACTCCATACAGGACACAGAATTTATAGTACTGTTTTATAATGGTCACCCAGAGTAAAATATTATAAAGCGCAGGAAATCTGTCCACAACACTAAAGACCCAGAATATTCAGCCATGGGCCTGAAGCCCACAGCAATGTCCTGCATGAGTCCAGATGAAGACCTAGAGCCTGAGGTGGGTTCGTAAACAATATAGGAATCTGTCATGGTTTATGTCAGTGGCCCCCAGGCCTCATGTATTTGCATTGTGCATTTGTGATTGGTTCATTGCCTAGTGCTTGGATTGATGGTGTCAGTGCTACACCCTTCTAGGGGTGGAGCCAGGATGTGATGTAATGGCAGGAAGAAGGTATGTCTCTCTCTCTTGCCAGTTTCTGCCTTGCTGTTTGCAGCCACCATGAACTGTGGCCCTGCCATGCCACCCTGCCTTGACTGAGTATGGACTGAAACCTCCAAAAACTGTAAGAAATAAACCTTTCCTTTCCCAACTTTGGGCATCAGGTATTTTGTCTCAGCGATGAATAAAAAGTAACTAAGACAGAATACAAGCAGCCAAATTGATAAATTTGGAATTTAATTAGCTGAGCTCAGCGACCACTTGTGTGGACCCACTTCAGAGTCTCACCGAGTGACACTGAACTGGAAAATTAGAAAGCTTTTAAACAAAGAATCACAAAAAGACATCCTGTTGGAAACAGTTTAGCTAGAATCTTACGTTAATTTTTGGTTGACACCTTTATCCTGCTTATTTTGTTGAGCAGGTTAAGTTTTCTCCTGTGAGTACAGCTCATTCTGCTTTTCTCATGGGACTTATACCCTGATTAATTTTCCATTTTCCTGGGTCAAATACAGGGCACTAGTTAAATGCAGGGCTCAAGATGGCGTCAGTTATGCCAAGCTGCAGCAGAGCCCATGACAATGCCTCCCACGAGTCGAACTGGAGGTCTAGAGCCCATGAAAAGGACTCACACCAGTTTGCTTCACAGGTCTGGCTGGGAAGGCCCGAAGGTCAGCGGTGGAAGCTAGAAAGTCTATACCAGCAGGAAAAAGGAGCTGTGCCAGCAGGCTGAGGGTTCTACACTGGAGTCGAGAAGTCACACTCAAAATAAGGACCAGGGCTGCCCTGAAGTCAGCGACACAGAGGTCCTGAGTTCCTCTGACGATAACAGCCAAGTACATGCCAGGAAGCTTCTGGCATGACAGCTTCTCCTGGAGATTAAACAGCACACATCTTCCCCTCCAGAGCCAGTAAGCAATGCTCAATGTAAGGACCAGAGCTCCCCCAAAGTGAACCTCAGCCACTCTCAACAAAAAGGGTCCCAAGCTCCTCTGATAATAATGACTGAATTCATATCAGAGAAGCCAGCATGACAAGCTCCTCCAAGAGAACCAACAACTCAAGACAACATCACTTAGGAGAACCCATAACACCTCACTTTTCCTCTCCACATCTCCTTTTATGCTGGCAACTTTCCTCAGGTGGGCCATCTACACTCAGCATCATACTGATTTAATTCAGCTGGTGTTAAGTTGACCACCAGTTTTTAATCCATAACAGATAAGTAAAAGACTACATGGAGACAAGAGAATTCATAAAAGTACAACTACCATGGTGTCGTACAGTAAGTCCATGGGAGGCACATTTTATAATAAAACAGAAACAAATATTCAGAGAAAGAGTATTTTTTTTGTGTGATAATTAGAAGAATGCTATACTTGAGAACATCATAATGTATGGTAATCACAAACAGACCAAGGGAAACAACACATTAAAATTACAAATTAGATTTCACTTTTCAAATTATATGCATTTATGTATACTTTAAAATAATGGGTGAAATATTTTAAATGACATGGCAATTAGAATTGGAATTCAGAAATGCTATTTTTAAGCTTTGAAAATCAGGAACAATTCCACAGGTTGCTTGCACTGTGCATGTAAGGCCATCATTACAATACTGTCCATTTAACACGGTAATTTTAACTGCACTGGCCTGATTGGTACACCTTCTTCGAAAATGCAAACCCCTGAATGAATTGCAAGTATTTAAAAACCTGAGGTGCTCAAAAGAAACTTTAAAGACAACAAATATCATCCTTATTTGGCCAATTGTATCATAGTTTCAAATTATCTGCTAGTTAATCACGATGTTAACCAGTTGCTGAAGCCTCAGCAAATTATATTAAGCAGGGCTTAAAAGTCCTATTTCACAAAAAGAGTACAAAGGAAATTGCGTAGGACCATAGCTGAATGCATGAACTATGAAATTCCATGGGAATCCTACTTTCACTGTGACGTCATGACACTGATTTCTAACTCATAACCACATCCACCTTGGACGTATTTTGGCAAACAGGTTCAATGGTTTGCTTACATCCAATAAAAACGCTTGCTTTGAAGAGCAATAATGCTTCACTCACTTGCTTATCAATCGATTCATTCATACATCCACTAATTCATGTACTCAACAATCGTATTTTTTCTGTCTGGAATTTGAACTAAAGAAGCCAGAAGGAAATTCTTGCCTGGAGGAGAAATTTGGGCTCAGTGTCATTTAGATCAAGGCCAAGATAGTTAAACTGGAACAAACAGGGGATGAAAATCAGAAGCTGAGAGGAAGGGTAAGAGTGAGACCAAGAACCATGCAAACCAGGTGCAAAAAGGCACACACAGACAGAGAAGACGAAGGCCTGAGCTGGGGACAAGGCTGAAGGGCTTAGGGCAGTTTCTGATCCCAGACCCATGCCCCATGATTACTTTTGGGTTCTGGAAGGTCTCCCGCATGCCCTAAATTACTGCCCCATCCACATCTTGACTACCCTAAGGGTGTGTGTGTGGGGGGGTTATTTCCCAGGAACACTACCACTGAGCTACCCGCCCCAAGCCCTTTTTAATTTTAGAGACAGTGCCCACTGAATTGCCCAATCTGGTCTCCAACTTGTGAGCCTCCTGCCACATCCACTGCATAGCTGGGATCAGAGTCACGTGCCACTGTGCCTGGCTCCACTCTAGCTTTTGTGAACTTTTATATCTTACAAGTTAAGATAAGTGAACAAAAAAAGATAAGTGAACAAAAAAGGGAGAGGTCCTGGTAAGGAGCTTGATCCTTAATAACCTCACTTTGTCGGCCTCCTTACTTTGCTGATTGGTAAATGAACATAGTGAAGACAGCAGCACTTTCCACATTCACTGACTTACTTTATTCCTGTGAGTAACATGGTCATTTAAAGAGATGATATCCGGTTTGGGGAATGAAGAAACATCAAGTGGCAGGTCATTCAGCAGGACAGCACGAGACAGTATGAAATAGCGGGCCCTTCATAGCCGAGATTCTGCATCCATGGGTGTGATCAACCTCAGATGGAAATGTTTTTAAATGATTGTGTCTATGTTGGATATGTACAGACTTTATTCTTGCTGATATTCCTTAAACAACATATATGACAACAATATACATGGAATTTATACTGTATTTGGTACTATAAGTAACCTGAAGATGATCTACAGAATACAAGAGGAGGGAGTATATTTTTTGAAAATACCACATGATTTTTATACAAGGAACCTGGGGACCTGAAGATTTTGCATGTCCACCTTGAGATTGAAGGATGGCTTAGAACCAGTCCCCATCACGGACACCAGTGGGAGACCGTATTCCTGTTTCCACTCCTTTTTTTTCTGTATTGCATTTGTTATTTAGCATTTATCTAGCCTGTCTACCATGATAATATATCACTATAAAGTATACCATGCTGCATTAATCAGGCAGGCTTCTTCACGACTGGTTGTATGATTCGTTAAAATGTCCTGGTTCCTGCAGACAGCAAGTGCTTCCAGTGACTACAGAGGAATATCAGCACATCAGAACACCAGGGATGGCTGACAGAGGCTGAAATTCCACACTATTGATGAAGCATGGCCTTTAGGTATTGAAATAAGCCTATTTCAGCATGGAACTCTAAAGAATAAGTATTTCATGGTTACAAGTCAAAATGAACTATCTAGATATTATTTATTGCCTTAGAATATTGAGAACTTCATCTATGTGTCAATAATTACTAGTATTTACTGAAAACAATACTGTTATTAGGTGATAAAAAAGATATCTAATAATACCTATCATAGTCATTTATGCGCAATATATAGAACTTTATTATTATAAGATATTTACAATTCAAGTATTTCTTATCTAAATATCATATGTACTATTCATTGCATTATAATATACAGCACTTGTTTTTTGATACCAGGAACCAAACTCATAACCTCATGCTTGCCAGGTAGGCACTGTGCCATTGATCTATATCCCCAGCCCTAACATATAGCACTTTATCTCAAAATAATCACTGTTCTAGTATTTTAGTAACATTAGCATTTAGTGCTAGCAATACTAGTATTTTAGTAACATTACTAGTATTTTAAAATACTAGTTACTAAAGTACTAGTATTTCAGTAACATTAGCATTTAGTGCATGCAATACTAGTATTTAGTAATCTTTATCAAGTAGTAATTATTGTTATTTAATTTAAAACATGATTTATAGTATCATATAAAGGCATTGTTTACATATACTGTACACATTGCATAAGGTACTATATTTATTTAGCACTGTATTTATCCCCAGGTAATATTCCCAAGTAAATCCTAATGTAAATGAAAGTCTAATTCACTTGTAGTAATATGATGCAACATAGTAATAAAATTATTTTAGGATATTTGGGAAATACCAGCAATAGAAAAAAAGACAAAAACCCCATGTATACAACTCTCTAAAACATCCTGCTGTTTTTAGTCTCTTTGCTTCTGATCTTTTTTTTCTGTACAAAAGTTGTATTATTGTTGTCATTTTCCTTGGTCATGAAAACAACATAAAATTCCATATCCTACTTTTAAAAAGTAATACTACAACCATAGTATTTTCTAAGTTTTTAATAAAATCTTCACAGCAATTTAAAAATAAAACAAAATTTCACTGTATGATGGTAGAATATTGAATATATCATGTCAAACCGGAATTTTAAATTCTCTCTGAATACTTGTTATGCTTATTCCTTTTGCTGTTATTGCTTGTTTTGCAGTGCTGGGATTGAACCCAGGGCCTCATGTGTGGTAGGCGAGGTCTTAACTACCAAGCTATGCCCTCAACCCTTCTTTGAATATTTTGATTAAATCTTCTTTAAAATGTAGGACGATCTTCCTACTTATATTTTACTCTTTTAAATATGCTTAGGTGCTTTAAAGAGTTACTGTAGTTCACATGAGATTTAGGGATTTCCACTTATGATATCATGGAATTTATTATCGCCTGCTAAGGAAGCTGTGACCCGACTCGGGGACTGAGGCACTGTTTCTGATGGTTTTGTGTTTTGAGTCTGTTCTCCTAGGACTGTGTGGGGAAACTGATTTAGGGCTAATATCAGGACTGTTTTTCCTAGCAATAATGCACATCTAACATCCTTTTTAATAGCTGATAATAGCACACGATGTTAGTGCATCATAATTTATTCAGCCATTCCTTACAGTGGACATCTAGGTTGTTCAAAGATGGATTTGTTTTGTCATTATGTATAAATAATGTTATAGTAAAGATTCTTAAATTTGTATATATTAATTTGTCTTCCTGTAGGATACATTCTCCTAAGACTTTAAAGTATGTGGCTATTTGAACTTTCAGGATCTATTTCCTGTTTAATTCCACAAAAGACCACAGTGATTGGCATTTTCTTCAGTTATAGATTGATTGTCGATTCAGCCCCATCTCCAACAAAATTAACTCCTGTGGCTCTTAATGCTTGACAACTTGAAGTTGAAAAACTGTCTAGCTTAACTTATAGTTCCATCCTACTAATGAGGGTTTGCACGTTTTTGAGTGTGCCATGATACTTTGCTTCTTGTTTTAAGAATTCTATGATCCTCTGTTGCAGCATTAGTCTTTTTAAGGGAATAACAGGAGGAAATTGTACATAAAGGAAACGATGCTGGGCCCATCAGGACAAAAATATTTTGCTCCAATCTTTCAGTTTGATTTATGAAATTTTTCCCAAATAGCTTAAAAGTAACCATGGGATTTTTTTGTGTGTTTTGGTTTTTTTTTTTTTTTTTTTTTTTTTTTTTTTTTTTGCTATCAGGGCATATTTCAGATGGGGACTAAATGATGCCAACACCATTTATTCAACTGATTATGCATGACCTTGAGTTGAAATGCCAAGTTGTTTATTTACCAAGGTATCATGTATTTTTAAATTTGTTCTTGTCCTCACTATTTCCTTGTATTTTTCTATTAATATTTCTACTGTGCTAAATCATGGTAGAGATTTATACTGTAATAAATAATTAAAAGAATAGTGTTCCTTTGTTGACTATGGATACACTGTTCTTTAAATACCATCAGTATCCCAGTGGATACTGAAGTGTATAGGAGTACTGTTTTTTCACAGTGGCTCTGTAATAAATTTTAACACGTGGCAAGTCAAGGTTGTTCCCATCTATCAGCTGCATATGTAATCTTGTGCGTGCGCC
>PVJX010026193.1:0-26093 GCA_004027295.1 Dolichotis patagonum | reverse complement strand
ATGTGCATTTATTCCACAAAATAAGATTGTTCCATTTAGACTGCGATTCAGCAGTGTATTCTTTTGATTAGTTTCCTTCATATGTGCAAAATATTGATTCATAAAGTTACATATCCCAAAACACAGACCTTTGAAGTCTACAGGTTTTAAAATTTGGGTTTTAAAAAATTTATTTATTTATTTATTTAGTGGTTTTGAGACAAGGTGTCACTATGCAGCTAAGGCTGACCTCAAACACCCTTTGTAATCTAGGCTGGTCTTGAACCGACAAAGCTCCTACTGCCTCAGCCTCCTGAGTGCTGGGATTACAGGCATGCGCCACCATACCCGGCTGCTTAACTTTTTAAATTTTAGTTAAAAGTAGAAATTGTGTTAAGGATTTGGGGACTCCTGAGTTACGGGACTTGGAGCTCAGTGAAGTTCCGTGTAAGCCAGATTGTAAGCCCCAGGAGACAGGGCCTTTCATCATTGTGTCACCTCCCTGGTGGCCCAGGCCTGGCGCTGTGTCCACACACCTCGGTTGGGGGCAGGGCTGGAGCCTCAGTGTGACGTGGCACTGGGGCCCTGCAGGGGTCCCTTGTGTGGCCACTGAGCAGGAGGACGGTGATGGCAGGTTGGGCAAGGACGGGGGCCTGGAGCTGGCATTTTCGGTCTCAGCTCCCAAAGCTGGTTATTTTCTGGCTCTCTCCTATTTCCAGGAAATATGGTAGTGAGACACTGTCTCAAAACAAATACATAATCTTAGGTTAATCTAAAATATATTCAAGTTACATGTACTACCAAGTCATTTAAGGCTGTTTATTTTTATTTATTTATTTATTTAATCTGGTGCTACTAGAGAGTGAACCCAGGACCTTTGCATCGAGCTACACTCTCATTCCTTTTGTTTTATTTACTTATTTTTTTGGTACTGAGGCTTGAACTCAGGACCTTGCACTTGTGAGGCCGGTGCTTATGCCACTGAGCTATACCCCCGACCCTAATTTTTTTAAATTTTGAGACAGGGTCTTACTGAGTTATGCAGGCTAGGCTTGAACCCATGATCCTTCTGCCTCAGCCTCCCAAGCACTGAGATGATTGGTGTGTGCACCATTCCTGGCCACAGGCCTGGCTTTAGAAAAGACTTCAATGATACGGGTTAAAAGCCAGCGGTCTCCACTGCAAGCATCAAAGCAGGAAGTAACCAGAGAGAGAAGTTGCCCAGATGCGTCGGGGCGCAAACCTTCGGGTGTACAGTGAGCTCGAGAGTGGGGTCGGGGGCCAGGCTTCTCCCCCGCTGGAGAGTAGGGGGACTCAGGGCGTCACCATCCAGAGCCACCCTTCCCATACTCCGAGGCAACCGGGAAAGCAGGGCAGACCTGGCCGGCCAAGAAGGTCTGCGGCAGGGGTCCGGGCTCTCGGCACCTGTTGGAAACTCAAGCACCCTCCCCCTAAAGTATCAGGTGCAGGCCCAGGGGGGCGCTGAAGCTCTGCGGCCTGGGCTACAAAGTGAGTGCAAGACCAGCCTGAACTGCACTGTGAAACCCTGTCTCAAAAAGACAACAAAAACAAGCAAGTAAGCGTCCACTGGCCAATCACAGTCCAGCTGCCGAGTGACTGCAGGCCATGGGTCATCTTCCATTTCCACGGACCGGGCCCCCTGCTACCTGCAGGCTTATGGCCAGAGGAATTTACAGCAAAGGGGCAGTGAGTCAGCCTGGGGCGGAGCTCGGCCGGAGGGCCTGACACTGGCACTGTCGTCACTGAAGTGGTCGGAGCTGCCCCCACACCCCATTGAAGTCGCGATCCAGTTACTCCCCGAAGAAACGCAGGAGCTCCTTCTGTGACCACCTCCCTCACCCGAGATGCAGAAGGAAGACAAGAAACCTATTCTGCTAGAGAGTGTCGCCAAGGCACCTTCAAAACAAAGAAGTGTGCCCCACCGGCTTTATTCAGTGAGGTTCACAAAATGGGCACCTGCAAAATGCTCTCAAAACAAAAGCACATTTTTTTGTCTTGTTTTAGTTCTTTGACACCAATTCTCAGTGTGTAGTCCGGGCTTGCAGTCCTCCTGCCTCAGCCTCCAGCCTGTGGGATTGCAGGCATGTGCCACCATGCCCGGCTCTCGGTGTCTAAGATTCTGTCATCACAAAGCCATGCCCTAGGTCAAGCACAGGCTCCTTCCCTTTATACGGAAACATGGGACATCGCTCAGCAAGCCAAGACGGCACACAGGAGCCCAGGACAAGCGGGGAGACCCAGGGGGAGAAGGTTCCTTAAAGAAATAATGTCAGAGCTGGGCGTGGTGGCTCACACCTGTAATCCCAGCACCCGGGAGGCTGAGGCAGGAGGATCTTGGCGAGTTCGAGCCCAGCCTGGGCTACAAAGTGAGCTCAAGGCCAGCCTGAGCTGCATAGCGATACCCTATCTCAAAAATTTAAAAAAATAATAACAGGAAACTTCCCAAACTCAGACGTGGAAATGTACCTCCGGAACCCCAAACAGACGGCAAATGAAGACATCTTCACCAAGACACCTTCTCATCCAATTCTCAAAAGTCAGAGAGGAAAGAAAGTCTAAAGCAGCGAGAGACGAGCAAGTGTTTCATGCAAGCGAACCCCAGTGGGCTGTGAGTGGGGTGCTCAGGAGAGACCTCCAGACCGGGGAAGGGGCGCAATGGTAGAAGTGCGCCAGGGGCCGTCTCTGCTCGGCAAGGGCGCCTACGGGGAAGACAGAGAAATATAGATTTTCTCAGAGGGAGGCTGCAGGACACTGCTGGACTTGGTGATAAGAAACGCTAAGAGGCACCCTGCGGATTGAAACGAAAGGAAGACAAGGCCAGGAAAGCTCGCGGAGGTCTAAACCTCTGTAAAGATAGGCCTGCAGCAAAGTCTCCACACTGTCCAGGCCGTGCGCAAAGCAGCTCACCTCACCTCATCTCACCTCACACATTCAGAGTGTTACAGATCATTACAGCTGCCATCGGGTTTTAAGGGGTGCGCGGGTTACAAAAGCTGTAACTGTGGGGGACTCAGCCCCCACAGTTACAGGCAGCTGGAGCAGAAGTAAGGTGGCTCAGACCAGGAAAATGGTGCACACCTGTCACCCCGGCCCTGGGCTTCTCCAGGGAGCCATCCAATTATGGTCTGTTCTGCTTTGTTTTGTTTTGTCTTTTGTCTTTTTGAGACAGGGTCATGCTAGGTCATGCATGCTGGCCTTGAACTCACTATGTAGCCCAGGCTGCCCTCAAACTCATGGCAATCCTCCTGCCTCAGCCTCCTGAGTGTTGGGATTACAGGCATGTGCCACCATATCCGGCTACGTATAGTCATTTTGACAAGTGAAAAGCTGAGAAAAAAGCTAAAATGACCCTGGAGAAGTGGCTCCAGCCCCGGGGGGTTCCTCAGCTCTTCTTTTAAAGTTTGGTCTCATTGGAGCGGGATTCTTGGAGGGTTTTGTTTGGTTTGGTTTGGGTGGTGCTGGGGATTGAAGCCGGGGCCTTGTCCACTGAGCTAAATTCCCAGCCTTTAAAGTTTTTTTTGTTTTGAGACAGGGTCTCCCTGAGTCACTAAGTGGCCCAAGCTGGACTTAAACTTGTGCTCCTCCTGTCTCAGCCACCCAGCACGCTGGAATTACATGTGCCCTGCTACGTGGGCGCTGAAGGTTGTTTTCTGGTTGACAAGGTCACCTTTTGCTTTGGAAGGGCTCTCGGAAGCAGCTGGAAGAGTGGCTTTCTGGAGCAGCCCGCTGCACAATCTTAGGGACAGTGAAGCCTGAGCGGAGCAGTGACCGGCCAGGCACTGGGCACCACGGGGAAGGTATGTGGAGGCCACCCGGACCCTGGGGCTCTGCCGGAATGAATGGGGTGGGGGCTTCAGGTGGCTGAGCCAGGCCTGGGCCGCAAGGAGCTCAAGTTTCCAAAGCTTGCCAGGTGCTCAGCACGAGCAGGCTGGAACTTTCTGGAACAGAGCAGGCCCCCAGGGAACTCAGAGCCTCCCCTGGGCCTGAGCACAGCCGCGCTGTGGAAGGGATGTGTTTCCAGCCAGCCTGGCCAGCGGCATCTTTCCAGACTTCCATCCTGCCTCAGCCTCCGGCTGCGGGCTTCATCCCTGGGCCAAGACTGGACGCCCCTAGGAAGTAACCAGGCCCCTTTCCGGGCTGTCCAGCCTGGACTTTGACAAGAGGTGAGCGGGTTGGAAGGAGAACTGGGCGCCGCATGCCAGCGGTCACAGGGCCAGGGGCGCTGCCCGCTGGCCGAACCGGGCCCGGGCGAGGGCAGTCTGGCTTGCAGGATGCTGTCTTCATGCTTCCGATGAGACAGCTGGGAGCCAGGCCGGGGCCAGGGAGAGGCCCTCTTCCCGGGGCGCCCGAGGGAGGCGGTCCCCTAAACCTCAGCCCCGGCGGCGGCGGCGGCGGCGGCGGGCAGGGAGCCGGGCGCGGGCCGGGGCGGGCGGCGGCGAGGGGACGCTGCGAGGGAGGCGCGGCCCGGCCGGCCGGGAAAGCGAAAGGGCGGGCGGCGGCGGGGCCTGCGCTCCAGGAAGTGGCGAGCAGGAAGCGCCCGTGGCGGCCGGGGCTGGGGCGCAGGTGAGCCGGACCCCGCCGCACCTGCCGCGCCCGTGGCTCGGCGCCGCCGGCTCCTCCTGCGCGGCGCTGCGGGGCCGGGCGGTCTCGGCGCTCGCTCGGGTAGGACCGCCCTGGAGGCGCGGGATCGGCCGCGTGGCCCTGGGCGACAATGCGAGCGATCCCAGGACGCGGGCAGAGCCAGGGACACGCGCAGGGCCGCGAGCCGCTCCCGGCGCCCGCGCTGGTCGGCCAGGGAGGCGGCGGGCGGGGACCTCGCGCGCTGTGCGCGCCGCGCCGGGACGTGGGCGTGTCCCCCGAGCCCGGCCACCTCGTGGCCCGGGGAGGAGCGGGCCGGGGAGCCCTGGGGACGCGCAGCCGGCAGCCGGCCTTCGCTGTGCTCGCGCCCGGGGACCGCGACCTTCTGGGAGTCACAAAGGGCTGTGACGCCGGTCAGTCCCGCCCCAGCCCTCGGATTCCCGGACCTGGCGGGCTGGGTTTTGGGCTCTGCAATTGAGTCCGAGGTCTGAACTTCTAAAAAGGAGGAATCCCAAGCCTGCTTCTTCCTGAGCGGCTCTCCCTGCCCGGAAGGCGCGGGTCCCCGCGCCCCTGAACCGAACAGTGTGAGGCTGCGAGCGGTGACTGTGTTGGGGTGTTGGGACTCGAAACTGGGGGAGCTGCAAGTCCACGGGCGACGCGGAGCTAGGCGGTTGGGGGTGTTCTCCTTCGCCCTGAGGTCAAGGCAGTGGTGAAAACAGAGGCAGGTTCATCTTTGAGGGGAAACAGAACCTTTAGAGTCTTAGAAAGTGCCTACTCCAAAGAGGACGTTGTATTCTTTGAGTTAAGAAAAGGCTTGAAATTTTCTGACGCATCCTTGTGTTTCAAAAGGGACCCAGGTTTTAGGTTTTGCCATTAAGTGACTGTTGGGCGTATCCGTGGGGCTGTTTTGGTGCCTGTGACGGTGCGGCTGTGTTCTGCTGCTGCTCCTCAGCCTGCCCTTCAAGGCGCAGAGCCCCACACGGGGCTGGAGTGGCCCCCGAGTGTAGAAGTCACTCGCTCAGGGTTGTACCTAGGGCTGAATACCGTTAGGCTGGCTCCGCATTGAGGCCATAAAATCAGGGAGCCCAGTGGCTCTGTAAAAAGCTCTCCTGGCCTGGAGCTGTGCCTTGGCCCTCTGCTGGGGACCTCCCTGAGGAAAAGAGGTTCCAGGGCAAAAACCACTGGCAGTCCGGCCCTGTCTTCCTCCCCAGGGAATGAACACCCTGGCTCTTTCTCCAGGAGGGTCAGGGAGTCGCCCTTTGTGACCTTGGGGCCTTGGGCAGCTCCTGAGGTCTGGGTTTGCCCCGGGGGTCTCTGTGCCGTGACCCCACAAGGGTGTGGAAGGAGCCCACTGTTTAAGAATCCACTTTGAATCAGTCCTTCATCCCTGACAGCCCTTCATCCCCGCTGTGTCACCTGGGCGTGTCTGGGGGGGTCTGTCTTTGCTGGGCGTTTTGTGGGGTTGAATCGAGGCTTGCAGGTGTAGGACACAGAGGTTTCCAGAGGTTTCCAGACGCTTGGAGCAGACAGAGCGCCGTGGGTGGATGGAGGAGCCCCGAGGCCTTGTTTCTCAGAGCCAGCCCTGCGCTCTGCCCTGTGAATCCGCCAGCGGCAGCCTGGTGCCTAGGGCTTCCTGGGATTAGCGTTCTGTTTTCGTAGCAGTATAGGTGCCATCAGGCCCTCTCTCAAGGTTTTGTTTTGTTTTAGTTAGGGAAAGTGAGGGAACAAAAAGTTGTGATGCTGGTCTAAGCTTCCCCAGCCTGGGGTCAGCTGGAAAATAATTCCACTGGCAGAGGTCCTCCCTGGACCCTGGGGAAAGACCTCCCTCTGCTAGCCTTCCATCTCCTCCCGCCAGCCTGGGGTGAATGCCCAGCACAGAGCTTGCATGGCCTCGAAAACGTAGTGAAAAGAAGCTGTGTGGTGATGCGCTTCAGGAGGCTGAGGCAGGGGGATTGCAAATTCGAGCCCAGCCTAGGCAATGCAAAGAGTTAGGGAGACCCCAGACTTCTGCCTCAAACTAAATTTTAAAGGGCTGAGGCTATAGCTTAGTGCAGAGGCCCTGGGTTCAGTCCCCCAGGGCTGGGGGGGAGGACAGAGGTAGGAGAGGTTTTGTGTTTGTTGCTAGGACCTAACCCCCAGGGCTTCCGGTATCCTCTGAGCTCCCTCCTCCGGGCATTCAGAGAGGCCACTGTGGAGGAGGGCGGGGTGTGAGTAATGGTTCTATTTTGGAAGACACCTCATTTAGGGATATGAGCCAGAGGGCAGCCTCAGGACAGGAGACCCGGGGTGGCTGGCCCCCATCAGCTCCCAGGCCTCCCTCTGCTCCTTCCTGCATTGCTCAGCTGTTGGTTTACACTGCACAAGGGGGCCTCCCAGGGGACCCCAAGGGGTGAAAGTCCCAGAGGAAGTGTGCTTTGCAATTCCAAAGCCACCATTGCCGGGATTTGATTTCCCATTTGTCTGGCTCCATGT
Source organism: Dolichotis patagonum (assembly GCA_004027295.1). Lineage (NCBI taxonomy): Eukaryota > Metazoa > Chordata > Mammalia > Rodentia > Caviidae > Dolichotis > Dolichotis patagonum. Next base: position 19,043 of record PVJX010026193.1, on the reverse strand, counting down.
GTGTGTCTGCCTCCAAAGTGGCCAGGTCCAAGGCCCCCTGGACTGCTGGGCCCATGGTGGACCCAGGGGCCACATGCTGGGTGCCCTGTGACACTTGCTGCCATCTGAGGGGTGTGACCCGGTGTGAATGCGGGGTGAACCCCCACATTGGCACATCCTGCGATCTTTGAGCACAGCGATCTTGAAGGGCCAAAAGCACCCCGTCTGTGTCTGCGCCTCTCATTCTCTCTCCTTCTGCCCACAGAGGCCGCTGCGGGAAGAGGAGGAAGAGGAGGGCTGAGCTGGCAGGACACCTCCTCACACCGCTCTAACCCACCCATGTGGCAGCTGCCTTGTGACCGAAGCACCCCCGGCCAGTGGCGACCTCGATGGCTCGACTCCCTGCCGGCATCCGCTTTATCGTCTCTTTCTCCAGGGACCAGTGGTGAGTCCTGGAGGCCTGTCCTCTGCCTGGTGCAATGTGGGTTGAGGGCCATGGGGGGGGTGGATTTTGCACCCCAGTTTCATTATAAAACATAGGTGACCCCCTTCCCCTCTGATTGTTGAGCTGTGACCCTGCGTATGGCCAAGGCGTCCTTGGTCGAGGGGGCCAGTGTCAGCAGATAGCGTTAGACTTCTTTGTTGGCCTCAGTGGTTTCTGTAATAATCATGGACCCTGCAGAAAAATGACCACTGACTACTAGAAGGATTAGAAAACAAACAGCCATGGGCAGGATCAGCACAGTGACCCTGGGTCCACCTGAGCAGCCTGGCCAAGGCCATGCTTTCAGAGACAACACAAGGTGAGCACAGTTCACCACTTTCGGTCCTCAAACTCTGGGTGATCCTCCTGCTTCAGCCTCCTGAGTGCTGGGTTGTAGGTGTGCACCACCATGCTCTCTCCTTGTGGCTCTAACACTCCCCACAGGTGGATCTGGCGGCTCCACTGCCTCGAGACAGGTGGCTGGGTGGAGCCTGGAGCCCTATGGCCTCCAGCCCACCATGCTGACCTTTGCTGGGAAGCAATATCTCTCCTAACCTTTTATGTTGCGTGCTTGGGGCTTGAAAATTAAACCAGCCAAAGGCGAAGGAAGAGAAGACAGGTTAATCACGCATGGCCGAGAGGTCCCAGGAGCACTCTGAATGTGGGGCTCACTCTCATCCTTGACAGGGGAGGGGGCTGGTGCCAGCCCCTTGGAAAGATGAGTGGTGATCCGTGGAGAGAGCGCAGGTTCCGTCTCCTGCTCCCAAGGCCAGGATTTATGACTGCCCTGTTCCAGAGCCTGTTGGGGACCAGGAATTGCAAACTGACCAGCATCTGTCCTAGGCCGTCCTTGTGCTGCCCGCCCTGTGGGCTGGTTTGGGAATGCAGAAGTCACCATCCTGTCTGGGTCCCTGAGACCAGCACCAGGTGGGGATGGGTCTTGGTTGTTTCCTTCATGAAGCTGGCCTTGCCCGTTCTACCAGGGCCTCTGCGCTGCCCCCGGCCCTACACTGGCTGATAAACAGTGGCTGGCCTTAGAGTGTCCTGGTCCCCACCCGCCCTGAGGCACTGACCTAGCAGCCCCCCCATCACTAGATTTGTCTGTTTCTTATTTCATCCCTCTGCCACACCCCTCATTCAGGCAGCTGGCATCTTGGCCGGGTCCCCCTAGGAGCCCTTCCTGGAGGCTGGTAGGGAGGTTTTGAGGCCACTCCCCGCGATCTGGACCTGCTCGTCCACTTCCTGGCAGTCCACTCGCACCTGCGTGGCTCTCGGGCCCTGCTGGCTCCAGGGAACCCCGAGGGTTTGAAAGCAGCTGCAGGCCGTGGCCCTTGCTGACCGCTGAGCCTGCACATCAGCCTGACCGCTGAGACGCTGTCCGTGTCCAGCTCAGAGAGCTTCTGCCTTGTCTGGTCACTTTATGTGAGTGTAATTTCAGACTCAGAATTAGCAGCGATGGCAGGGACGGTGCAGAGAGCTGACCAGGCCTCACACGTAACACAGTTTGTTAGCACTGAGCCTCCTATAAGTCTCCCCTCCCCGTGTGTGTGTGTGTGTGTGTGTGTGTGTGTGTGTACGCACACACGCAGATGTACAAGGGCTGACCAAAAACACAGTAGAGTTTAAGTCAGTTACAGCAAGAGGCGCATTGCTGTGTGTCCCCCTCAGTGTTGTCCCCCTCAGTTCAAAAACCTGTCCCGTCATCCTGGCTGCTTTCTGAAGCATCCTTTCTCCTGAGTGGTTTCCTGTGAACAAGACGGTCCCTCAAGCCAGGGCTCAGTGGTAGGGCACTCGCCTAGCATGTGTTAGCATTTAGGGTCCACCCTCAGCACCAAAAAAAAAACAAGTAGCCATGGCATAGAGAGCGTCGGCAGGAAACTGAACAGCTATAAAATATTGGCATCTGATCCAAAGGCCATATTGGTCAAATGCCCAATACAACTCTGAGAGCAAATTTTCCGATGTCCAGGATCCGACCCAGGACCGTGTCCTGCACTCAGTGTCCTGTGGGTTTCATCTGTCACCTGGAACCACTCCTTGGCCTGTTATGTGTTTGCTTTGTTTTCTTGAGACAGGGTCTCACTGTAGTTCAGGTTGGCCTTGAACTCACCCTGTAGCCCAGACTAGCTTCAAACTCAAATTCAGGGCAATCTTTTTTTCCCTTCAAAACAGGGTCTTGCGTTCACAGCAATCCTCCTGCCTCGGCCTCCCTAGTGCTAGGATCACAGGTTTGCACCACCTCACCCAGCTTTTAGGACCTTGACATTTTTGAAGGGTTCCAGCCATCAATTTTGTAGGTTGTCCCTCAGTTTGGATATGTGTGGTGTTTTCTCGGGATTAGATTCAGGCTGCGTTTTGGTCAGGAATCCCACCGAAGAGAGGCCACTTTCTCACTGACGGAGAACAGTGGTGAATTCGGGAGTGGGAGGCACTGGAGTGGCCAGGAGACAAGCAAGTGCTTAGAAATATAGGGACTCTTGCTGGCCAAACCCAGGACAGAGCGAGAGTTTAAAACATCGATAGCCGTCGTTGTCAGCGATGGCCTGTGAAACAGGAAAAGAATCCAGTGTGTCCTTCCTGGTAAGGACCAGGAGGAGTGTGACTTCGGGGAGGAGGAGGAGAGGTCCTCCTGCAGGCTGCAGTGACTGGGGAGCCAGCGGCCCCCTGAGTAGTGAGTGTGCCCTGCGGGGACAGCAAGTCTGCACGACCTCAGATTATGTCCCACGTGTCCCCTCCTAGGAGCTTCAAGCGGAAAGCTCAGTCCCCTGCAGCTGACAGCAGCTGGACCAGTGACCGGCACGGGGCCTCCCTGCCTGTGTCCAGAGTCAGTGTTGCTAAATCCAGGCTGTGTCTGGACTCATTTCCATGCCAGACCGCGTCACTGAGTCACTCTTGCAGATCTGCTGGCCCCTGGAGCAGGCCACTGCTGCTTGCCTGGGGACCCTGAGCGGTCAAGGACACACTGAGAGGGGCCAGGAAATGGGCCTGGATGGGCCCACTGTCAGGAGCTGCTGTTTTGCAGGAAACTCGGGTGAAATGCTGCAGCTGGCCAAGCTGCGAGGCGTGGAGCCCTGCGGGGTGAGACAGGAGGGAGCTCGTGTTTGTTTGGACCCGCTTCCTACTGATGAGACTAAATGTAACACGACACAGAATGACGGGCCCGACCGTTTCCTGCAGACCCCGTATCTTAACAGCAGGCACGTCCTGTCTACCGTGCTGGAGACCGGAAGGGTCGGATCAAAGCATCACGGGGCGCAGCTCCCTGTCCCCGCTCCTGGTGGGGCCATTCCCTGGAGCCCTGGCGCTCGGCCATCACAGCACACAGGGCCTCCTCCTCTGCCTCCTCTGCCTGCATCCTTTCCAGGTCCTCTGAGGACACTGCCCGTGGGATGGATTCATGGCCCGCCTTGACCCAGGTGTGCCCCCATAGCCGGCCACGCCTTTCTGAATAAGGGCGCATTCTGGGTTTGCAGGCGTGCAGGAGTTTTTGGAGGGCATGCTGCGGCCCCACATAGGGTCGATGAAAAGTAGCAAGTAGCAATTGAAACTGTTGCTCCATGAACTGTAAAATGAAGACTGCAGCATGCCGAAGGCGTCAGAAGGGGGTTGGGACAGTGCTTGCTTCACCCAGAGGAAAATCCCTGGAGAAGAAGCTGCGTACAGGCCTCCTGGTGGGGCTGCTGCGCACAGCTCAGGCCTTCCTGACGGCAGGGACCAAACCTCTGGCCGCTGGTTCCTCCTGCCCCCCAAAATCCTGGCGAGAAACAGCAGGTAAACTGGGAGGAGGGACAAATGTGGAAATGGAGGAAGTGGAGTCAAGGTATAGCAGCAAAGCGCGCCGGAAATGCCAGCCACCCTGTCACTAGCACTTGCCCTGCCCCTGCGGACAGCTCGGGGCAGCAGGCCAGCATCATCCTGTCCAGGGCTCCTTCACCCAGCAGCGGGGAAGGACCGCAGGTGTTCTGAGGTCACACCCACCCCTGTGTGTGCTCCAGGGGGTGGGGCCTCCCCCCAGGCGTCCCCTCTGGGGACACCTTAGCCTGTTGATGGCAGCCCCGGAGGTGTGGAGCAGAAGCTAGGCCCTCAGGGGCCCCTGACAATTCCTCAGTTCTGCCACAGTCTGCCAGGTGGCTGCAGCAGGGCTGGAGGAGGCCAGTCTGGAAACCACCCACAGTCTCCCCAAGAAGGGGAGCAGGGATGCCTCGAGGGGGTAGCAAGTGCCCAGGAGCTCTGCATTGCAGGTGTGAGTCCTACCTTTCCCCCCCGCAGCACCTCTAGGATTCTAGGACCTTCTGTGTATTAGTCATAGACAGCGTCCCGAGAGCAAGTCACACAATTGAAAGAGAAGCGGCTCAGCATCCCTGCGGCTGGGAGTGGCCCCGGGAGGTGCACAGATGCCCATCTCCGCTCTGCCCAGGCCGCAAGCAGTGGCGTTGGTGACATAGCCAGGAGCCCCCTTTGTTGTGAGCTTCTGCAGAGCAGTGCGGGAACTGCCGAGAGTTAACGGGGATCTGAACGCACAGGGTAGCAGTCTACAAATCAGTCTCTAGTAATTTCTGCAAAACAAATAATCCTTCCTTCCTGTCTGCTATGTAAACACCTGTCTGCAGCTTCTGATCCCAAACTTCTCTTTGGTTATAGTTTTTTTTTTTTTTTTTAACAAATTTGTATGATATTTATATGCTAATGAGATGACCAAAGGGCAGGGCTCCTGGATCCCCTTAGGATAGGGGCGGATTGCCCGAGGAAGGCATCCACACTGAGAAGGCTGGACTTTTCAGTCACACCCCAAAACCCAGAGGAACGGGCTGAGAAGGCTTCTGGGGACCAGACCCTCAGAGGTGCCTGGGGGGGCAGTAGGCATGGTGGCCCCACACCTCATTCTGGCTCCTTTCTCCATGGCTGCCCATCCGGAGCCGGTGTGCATTGTAACATGTGAGCCCGCTCCAGTGAAGGGGTCCCCTGGGGCCTGTGACCACCCCGGCCAACCATCCGAACTCCAGTACGGACTCAGGGAGCCCGGCTTCCGGCCAGTCGGTCAGAAGCCCAGGTCACAGCCTAGGTCTTGCTTTTGGCCCCTGAAGTGAAGGCCGTCCTGGGGGTGAATCTTCAGCCCGGGGGAGCTGACACTGTCTTCAGAGTTGAGCCAAATTGGGGGACGCCCACCGCCCACCCCTGCATAATTGCCTGGTGCAGGGGCGCCCATTCATCCGAGGTAGAAGGCTTGGGCGCCAAGTGTGAGTGTAGGGGAACGTGGCTTCTCCTGTTTTAGTGAGTCCTGTTTCAGTCGGGCACCTGAAAGTGTCAGGTTCGCACCTGTCCGGATCCTGCAAGTTTGTGAGAAGGGTTTCGCTAGCTGGCGTGAGAAGGTGGGGAGCCCGGCGATAGGGTCCTCCCGTCAGCCTGCGCCCCACTTGTGTTTCAGGTACCGAGCCTTCATCTTCGCGCTGACCTATCTGCTGTACGCCAGTTTCCACTTGTCTCGGAAGCCGATCAGCATCGTTAAGGTGAGAGGTGCAAAGCTCTGGAGTTTTCCACCCCGCCTGGCACCTCTGTGAGGAGTGGGTTTCCCTGGGATGCTCGCTGTGGGGCAGGTGGACGGGGAGAGTGGAAAGATACAGGTCGCTTGGCTGCTTTGGGGTCTCAGGTTCCCTTTTCAGAAATGATGCCTGTTAGCATCGTGAGAGGCGTTACCGTGTTGGAGGTGGTGGACTTGTGTTAGTTACCGGTTCCAGAACACTCAAGCTTGCCGAAGCCCTCATGGTGTCCTGCATGAATGTTCTTTGCGAGTGTCTTAAGTTGGTCTGGCTGGGCGCAGCTTGACCTGAGTCTTGGGGGCAGGGGGTGCTCGGTGATATTCAGGGGTTCGAGATGGGCAGGCAGGAAGCTGCTGAGCAGGTGCTTAGCTGGACAAACAAGGAGGGACTGCCAGGGACAGTCCCAGGGTGGACAGCCAGGAAAGCAGCTGAAAAGTCTCCTCCGCCTCCTGCTGCCTGTGGACGTCAGCCTCGGATGGCCTTTGGCCGTCTGCCATAGCAGGAACAAGGAAACTGTCCCCTGCAGGCACGGCCCCTGACAGCTTGGTGGCCCTGGCTGACTGCCCAGCAGTCGGGAGGGACCAGGTGGGACTCTGACCCCGACTGCCAAGCTTCGTCCACCCCAGTAGCGGCTGAGCGTGGACAGCTGCCCTGCTGGCTCCCAGCGGCCTTGGCTGTGTGGAGACCGGGGTCTCTGTACCAGGTCTCTGTCGTCCTCTCACGCCACTCCACTGGGTGCTGGACTTGCGCTGGCCCCCATCCTGCCACTCGGTCTTGGTCCCTGGCCACAGATCACGGCCTGTGGAAATGCTTGCAGCCTGTTAAGAGCGTGGTTGAGGAGGCCTGGGTAGGAAGGACGCGGCAGCCTTGGTGAACTCCTCGGCTGCAGGGCCTCTGATAGCACTACGTAAGCAGCCGTCAGTGAAATTCGCAGACTGCTCCCGAGGACGCAGGGTGTGAACGCGGGAGGTGCCGAGGTCATAGTGTGCACCCTCAGGGCCCTGTGGGCTTGAGAGGGACCCGCAGAGGCCGGCTTGGATCCAGAACCTCCGAGGGTCACAGAGCACCCCCACTGCACACGCGCAGGACTCAGGGCAAGGGCTCCTACGTGGTGGACCACACAGCTGCCCACCTAATGGGCCGAGGGTCGGAGGTCAGGTGCGGCATGGAAGGTGGCACTGGCCCTGCTCTCTGGGGCCAATATGGCCCTTAATTCCATCTGACAGCCCAGAGGGTCCCCGTTTCGCCAAGAGGAGGTGTGAGCATGGGTCCAGGTCACTCGCCCACTGCTTCCAAGGTCCTCACCCGTGTCGTGATGGGCAGACGTGTCCCCACCTGAGCCTATGGTTTCCTGGTCTCATTGTCACCTCCTGTCCTTATGTCATAAACACCAATGACTGCTGCATAGGGAGCCGTGTGGCCCGTGGTCTTTATTGACTGTGGTCCTGCTGGCTGCCCTGTGAGCGTGCACAGGAGTGAGCAGGCCCAGGAAGCACTGTGCCCTCCTGCAGGGCTCCTCGCTTCAGTGAGGTCAATGCTGCACGATCCCTGCTCTCAGCTCCTCTGTGCCCGTCTCCAGGACAGTTTCCTAAGCACAGGGTTTGCTTTGACACCCAGAATTCTGGGTGTGAGCTGCAGCAGAGTGTGGGTTAGCCTTAGCTACAAGTAGCAACACCATCTATGACTTAGCCTTCATAATGCCTTGTTATGCTTCGCAGCCTTAAGCTCGCCTTACTAATGACATAGGTGGAGCTGGAAACAGCACTGATTCAGTTGGTCCCGGGAGCAGTTTGGATAATTATCTGCAGGTTGGATTTTCTGGACTACCATCAAATGCAGAATACCTAAATCAAGTCGATCACCAGGGCTTGAGAATTATAAGATGATTCATACTGTATAATTCACTTAGAGAATAACATAGCCTATCAGATTTAATCACTGGTGATTCATTTTGTTTTTGTCTTATTTAAAACAATGACAACATAAACAGGGCCAGAAGGATGATGGTATGGTGTGAGTCACCCCTTGTCCCTTCTTTTGCTGCTCCAACTGGAGCCCAGCTTCCTGAGGTCCCTATCTGCCTGGGCTGGGGGACAGGTGGGGTCAGGTCTTTGGGGAACCCTTTACTCCTGGACTAGACCAGAGCAAGGGACCTGTGAACCGGGGCCTTCTCAGAGGAGCTTTTCTAAGCTGAAGGATCGCTGGACCCAGGGAGGACAAGGGGCACTGACTGGTAAGTGAGTGAGAGGAAGAGAATGATTAAATCCTCAGGGCAGTCGGAGGACAGAGGTCTGAGCAGCTAGAAGGGTGCACCACGGCTCGGGAGGGGTTAGTCCCAGCTCTCCCTCAGAAACCCCCCCAGGGGTCTTTTTAATTGAATAGAATATTAAAGTCGATATGAAAGTATATAGGAATTAATTACCAAGGCTAATGTGAAAAAGATAGCATTTTATGAAATGAAAACAATTAATACATTTGGGGGGGGGTCTTTTTGAGACAGGGTCTTGCTATGCAGTTCAGGCTGGCCTTGAATTCACTTTGTAGTCAAGGCTGCTCTTCAATTTGCAATGATCCTCCTGCCTCAGCCTTCCCAGTGCTAGGATTATAGGCGTGTACCACCGCACCTGGTGATTATTAACGCATTCTTAAATACTATCATCAGAACACTATGATATTGCAAGAGAATAGACAAAATGGTCAGTAGACTGGAACAGAAAATATGAAATGTTTGAGAGATCATGGGAAGTGTGGCTTATTTATTTATTTATTTTTGGTGCCGGGGGTTGAACCTGGGGCCTTGCATAAGCTAAGTATATGCTCTACCTAGGAGCTACAGCAAAAACTGCATGTTCTTCTATAAGTCAGAAAGGTCAATTCCCTACCTAATAAAAATAAATAGGTGGATTAAGATTGCAATGTGTTTTAGACAGTGTCTCATAAAATTGCCCAGATTGGGCTCAAACTTGCAATCTTCCTGCTTTAGCCTCTCACGATGTTGGGACTAGATTCGTACACAGTAAAGCACACAAGCCTTAAGCACCTGGCTTGACAAATCGTGGTCTGGGCGTCCGGGCACCCATCACCCCCATCACCTAGGCGAAGGTGAGGGTCCTTTCCAGCACCCAGAAGGCTCCTGTGCCGGCCCCGGGCAACCCTGGTTCTCAGCTCTGGCACTGTGGATTTGCTCATCTGCTGCCGATGGAGGCCTATGGATCCTGTTCCTTCATGCCTGGCTTCCTTTACTATTAAGTTTCCAGGCAGCCAGGGATTTAGCTCAGTGGCACAGCACCTGCCTTGGCAAGCGCAAAGTCCTGGGTTCAATTGCCAAAAAAAAAAAAACCCAGTTAAGTTTCCAGGCCCCCTTGATGTGGCCTGGGCTCACCTCTGCCCCTTCCACTGTCACACAGCATCCCCTTGAGTAGAATGGACCTGGCTGTCATAGGCTGGTGGTCCCGGGCGACAGGCTTTCCTGGGACAAGCGTCCCCTACTGGCCACTGAAAGGCTCCTATTAGCTGTGTGTGACCCCCAGGAGTGGCATGCAGGTGGCCACCAGCCACTCCCCGGCAAGGCCTGATGTCCACCCTTGAGGGGCCACGTCTCGCCGTGACCCCAGGCCGGCCTCCCTGGGGACTCTCCTGCCCTGTCCCCTTGTGCCCTAGGGTGAACTTCACAAGCACTGCCCTGCGGGGGATGAGGCTGAGCCCCGACTCCGCGACCAGAGCGACGGCACCGGGTTCGCCGCCCCGCACCAGCTCCAGGACAACAAGAGCGACTGCGGCTGGGCCCCGTTCGGTGAGTTGGTGACAGCCACCTTGGTCCGGGCACCCGAGCGGCACACTGGGTCTGGGTCTCTGGGCCTTCCTGACGTCTGCCCCGAAGTGCTGGCCCCGGGTGTAAACGCCTGTAAATCTACAGCGCTGTGTGTGGGGCCACCACCTGAGTAAGGTTCTCCAGTGCTTGGGGAGTGCGGGTGCATTTCTCAGACTCGGACGGACGTTAGGGGCTGCAGAGCAGAGCCCTGGGGCCGCGAGGACCCACACCAGGGAAGCGCTCACGCAGGCAGCACAAGCCACACGCCGTCCGCGAATACCGGGAGCCCTTTAACTGCACAGCCCCATTAATGATAACTTGAAGTCAACTATGGACTTTCTTTTCCTTGGCAAGAAACTGGGGTTTTGCAATGTGTAGCCCTGCTCCAGAACTAAGCAGTACTGAGCTTTTCCTGTCAATTTTCAAACCCGTGTAGATAAGGATAACTACCAGCAGCTGCTCGGGGCGCTGGACTACTCCTTCCTGTGCGCCTACGCCGTGGGGATGTACCTCAGGTAGGTGGGCCCTCCTCAGGGCTGGGCAAGGCCTCGGGCTGCACTGTCCTCAGGCCAGGCCCTGGAGGGAGCGTCAGGGCTCCGTACTCAGGGCTCCACGCCCTCTGCTGCTGGGATCCAGGCCCAAACTGAACCTCATTCCCCCCTGGTGGTCAGCACAGCAAAGCAGCGTGTGTGTCCACCCCCCAGCTGCCTGCAGAGCCCCTGATAACTCCAAGTCCAGTCCTGGCCACCTGTGTGCAGCTCCAGAGAGATGGCTCGGGCTACACCTGCTCCATGGCTGGCCAGGGCCTTGGGCAAGTGACCGGAGCACCTCTTTGGGCCCGTGTTTTGCTTTGAAGTAGGGGAAGGTGTGTGACAGTGTGGTGGTGAGGTCCAGAGAGCTCATGCCTGGAGAAACCTGCCTGGCCGGTTCCGAGCCCTTGTCGGACGGGCCTGGCCAGTGGATTGTTTCCAGGGGTCACAGGACCTGTTGGTGGCTAGGCACTGGGGTCATCTACCCAGCCTTACAGGGACTTTTGTTAGTGACGGAGCTCTTCAGAGTGCGGAGACACTCAGGCACCCCAGCATGTGGGACCCCAGCATGTGGGATGGCGACCTGGGCCCTCCCGGCCCAGGACCCCACAGTGGCACTCTCTGCCGGAGTGCGTAGCCCTTGGTCTTTCAGGGTGCGCTGGCAGGAGGCCAGCTCACAGCAGCATGGTGCGGCTTTGCCTTGGCAGGGCCAGGGTCTGTGTCACCTTGCGAGCCCTGTGCCCTGAGGTCATGTGTCTCTATGCTAAAGACCACACGTCTTTCCAGACACAGATAATCCTAGGTAAAAAAGACCCAGGTGGGAATGTGTTTTTCTCCGATGAAACGTGAATCTCAGCTGGTGTGGGCTTGGGCTCTAGGGGACCTTAGGAATGTCTAGAAACAGCCCACCACAGCAAGGGAAAGGGGTGCCACCAGCATGTAGTGGGCAGAGACCAGGGAGGTTGCTGACCAGGCTGTGCCACCCAGTAGCTCCCTGTCCAAAGAACTCACTTGAGTCAGTGCTATGGAGGGCTCACATGAAGTGGTGGACGATGGGCACCCTGCTGCCCGCTGGGTAGGCCAGGTAGGTGTGGCGTGGCTCTGTCACAAACAATCAGTGTCAAACTGAATGGAAGACTCTTGGCACCGATGCGTTAGAGGGCAACGTTTATTACGCTAGCGGGCTGGTGGGAATCAGTTCCAAATCACCAGCCACAAGTCAGTTGAGAGCTCAGTTTAAATTCAGTTTGCAAGCAGGAAGTACAAGGCCGATGGGAGGTTATTACCTGATTGGTTGCATGAATTAAGTCACGTGTTGTCAAGCAAGCTTGTTCTAAGTGGATTCCTGGGAGAGAAAGAGGGGGTTTGAGCGGAGCAAGTAGAGTTAAATGTGTCCTTGACCAGGCCAGTCTGTCCCAAGCATGAAGTCCTTAAAGCAGGTCACAGACAATATCTATTTTTCTAAGTAGGGAAAAACACAGCATTGCCACTGGACACAGTCGAGCTGACCCAGTGCGTTACCGGGGAGGAGCTGGACGCACACGGTCCAGGCTGGCTGAGCCAGCAGGCAGCTGTGTGACTGGCAGCAGGGCACAGCCCCAGTCACTACGTGATTGGTTTTACTTTTTTTTTCTTTTTTGTTGGTACCGGGGAACGAACTCACAACTGTGCGCATGCAAGGCAGGCGCTTATGCTGGTGAGCTAAATCCCCAGCCCCCTACTAAGTGATTTTTAACTTTTGCTGCAGAATGTCTCTGAGTTTACTGTCTTATCACTTTGCCCATAGAGACTGAGTTCCTGTGTTAGTCTGGGGTAATTTGGAATGGTGTTCATCCTGCTAGACCTGTGCTTTGTTTCTTGTGTTTTGGGGTTTTATTATTTGTTTGTTTATTTTTTGTGGTGGTGTTGTTGTTTTTAAGACAGGGTCTCACTACCTAGCCCAGGCTGGCCTCGAACTCATGGCAGTCCTCCTGCCTCAGCCTCCTGAGTGCTGGGATTACAAGTGTGTGCCACTGACACAGGGGCTATGATACATGATCACCAAATAACATAAGGGAAATACTACAACTCCCAGGCTGCTAGATGTCCGAAACTTTACCAGATTCATGTCCTGTACTAAAATTGAAGAATGAATTCTAGGAACTACAGAGGTTAAGAGTTGGAAGAATGTTATGAGAGAAAGAGTTTCTAAGAGGGACGGAAGGGCCCTGGACAGTGGGTGGCCGCTGCTCAAGGGTGTTTATTCAAGGTGGGACAAAACTATACTCAACTAGTAAAATTACAAGTATTGTCACTTAGATGATACTGATCCAGTGGGAAAGTCACAGGTGGGAGTCAGGTGGGACAAAATTGTGGTCACCCAATAAAGGTTACAACAAGTATAGTTCTGTAGGTGAGATACTGATTCCGTGGGGGTCAGATGGGGAAGCAAGTCTGGTAGCTCAAGACAGACCTGGGATAGTCAAGGACTTTCCCGGAAGGGGTGGGTAAGGAGGTTTGGTCCCCACCGAAGGTGACTGATGTCTCCTTAGAACATCAATCACTGCCATTCATTCCCGGGGAAGTACACAGGTGTAGTCCGATCCTCTTTTCTTGGAGCCTGGCCTTCCGTAACTGCCCCTCCGGCCACAGCTGTCTTCTGCACTGACCTTTCGGGGGCCCAGCCCTGTCTGACTGCCCACAGTATTTCTATACAACTTAGCTGTCTAGAATACCACCACGCCCAGCCAGCCCTGGGCTTCAGATGTTCCAGTGGAGGTCAGGTGGGGTTCCGGTTCTGTGTGGTAGGACTAGAGACTCCCCAAGCCCAGCCCCCGGCTCAGGTGCCCGCCAGATCCGCCCTGTGGCCTGGGCCAGTGAGCCAGCCTCCCGCAGACTTGTTCCCAGTCTCAGAAGCCAGCTGGTCCAAGCAGGGGACTCTCCGCTCTGGGATGCCCAGGGGTTGTGGCTGGCTTCTGCCCTGCCGAACTTTGGTCTGAATGTGCTTTATAATTTTCACCGCTTCCTCCAGTGAGCCTGTGTAAATATGATTATGTGCGTGGTGCTTGCTTGTGGGCTGTTGTGACGTGGCAAACTCAGGAGGAAAAGCTGGCCCTGGTGTTAGTTCTTGTGGTAAAAGACAGCAACATTATCTGGGTGTGGTAGCGCATGGCCCCAGCACTCAGGAAGCTGAGGCAGGAGGATTATCACAAGTTCAAGGCCAACCGAGGCCACACAGTGAGTTCCAGAGCAGCCTGAACTACATATCGAGAACCCATCTCAAAAACAAATGAGCAAAAAAACAAGGACAGCAGCACTGAAGCCAGCTCAACCCCGAGTGCTCCGGCAGAGGAGAAACGCCTGGCCCTGCCCTCCCTACCTCACTCAGCGTGATGAGGGCAAGGAGAACACGGGTTTTCCTACACTTCTTCTTCACTTCCGTCTCACTGTGGCCCTTAGCGACCTTCCCCGCAGGACAGTAAGGAGTGTTTTGTGTGGTCCTCAGTGCAGTGTGATAGTGGTCAGCACCTATTCAGCATCCAGCCTTTTTGAAATTGGGTCCTTGTCACCTTGGCCTCCACCATCACAGCTGTTTGGCAGCCAGGTGACACCCACTCTGTCACCCACACAGGCCAAAGCAGCCAGCAGCTGTAGGTGTGGGCACAGCTGCTGAGTGACATTTCCCCGAGGGGTCATCCAGCCTGGCATATCCCTGCAGGTGGCCTAGGGCCGGCTCAGGGTCCCAGTGACTTCGTTTTTGTGCTTTGGTCTGAGGTTTGACAGTTGAAACATAAACTGTATATGTGGCCTATATATTGTTTAGATAAAAACTAGCAGGGCCAGTTTTTTCTTTAACTGGGAGCGGTCACATTGAAGTCGCCATGCGTGTGTTTCATTATGTGACAATTAGTGACTTTGTGGAGAAGCAGGAAGCCTTCTGGGTATCGCCGTGCCCTCGGGGTGAGGGACACACGCAGGGCACACCTGTGCTGGTCCTCCCAGGAAGTGGCGCGCCCCTGAGTTCTGGGAGCTCGGGGACAGGGTGGGTGCGACTGGGCAGCAGCCTGGCCGTTTACCTTAGGGGTGTATTTCTGTCCTCATGTTTGTCTTTCCTTCCCATCCCCAGCGGCATAATAGGGGAGCGCATGCCCATCCGGTACTACCTGACTTTTGGGATGCTCGCCAGCGGGGCCTTCACCGCCCTGTTCGGGCTGGGCTATTTCTACGATATCCACAGTTTGGGGTTCTACGTGGTCACGCAGGTAAGGACCTGTGGCTGCTCAAGGGTCAGGTCCTGGGGCTCCGTGATGAACAGGACGGGGCTTCCCTGCTGTCTTAGCAGGTGCCGGAGGCAGAGCAGGCTCGCAGGGCCGGCTGGCACAGGAAGTCCCTGCCTTTGGCTGCAAAACCCCCTCAGCCAGGAGTCCCCAGTCTGAGGGGTGGCCTCTAAGGGGTGTCATTCTGAGGCAGCAGGGTGGGGGTTTATGCAGTGTGTGAGGAGGAAAGGAGACATCCTAGAGGTTTGAGACCCCAAGACAGCAGGAAGCCCTTGCCTGGCCCTTGCCAGTCTCTTGGCTTCTGCCCTCCCAGCAGCCCTGTGGGTAAATATTGACCAGCCATGAAAATAGCAATGAGCAGCTGGTTTTGTGATACCTGATAGCCTGTCCAAACAGCCCGGGGAGTGTCGGCACGTCATCCCACAGATTGACTTTGCTTTTCCAGATTTTGCCCTGACACGTGAAGAGGCTTGGCTGTGCAGTCACAGAAGTGACTTGCACTTGCACGAAGGCGACCCTGGGGCTTGCTTCCGATGCTCCAGGGTGGTCCAGCGCACCCTCACCTGGATGCGCCCCTGTGTCCTCACCCCCCCCAGGGGCAGGAATGCTGTCCCACCTGGGCCAAGGCTCTATTGCTTCAGAGGAGGAGCACCAGGCTCGTGGGGTGGGGGATGGCGGGTGAGCTGTTTCTAAGCCGGGCTTTAAAGTGCAATTTATAAACCACCCTATAAAAAGAACAAACATTTGCTCTCTTCATAAAATTTTTAAAATGAAAAATGCTGGAAGCTGTGCCTGGCGGCGCCGCTGGATCTGTCTTCAGAAACAGCTGCTGCTGACCGCCCTCCGGGCTGTCTAGACTCCCACCAGCCTGCCCTTTTTTTTTCAGCACTGTGGATTCTACCCAAGGCCTTTGCACTGAGCCCCATCACTGGCTCCTTTTGCATGTTTCATTTTGAGGCAAGGTCTCTCTAGTTGCCCAAGCTGGACTTGAACTTATGATGCTCTTTCTGCCTCAGCCTCCAAGAGTGCACACAGGAGCACACCCAGGGAGCTCCTCCAGCCCAGGGCGAGCTTTCTCTTTTGTCCACTCACCTACAGGTCATCAATGGACTGGTGCAGACCACCGGTTGGCCCAGCGTGGTCACCTGCCTTGGCAACTGGTTTGGGAAAGGAAGGTAGGGAGCAGCCTCTGCCCACAGCACCGATAGTTTAAAAGGCTGTGATGAAAGCCAGACGGCTTAGTTTTCAGCTTTTCTTCTTCTCCTGCTGCCTTTGCCCAGCAAGGGGCTGGGGCCTCCAGGCTGCAGGTCCTAAAGCTCCTCAGGGCTGTGTCCATGCATGGGTAGAGCTCAGACTCCCTGTGTGGGCAGTGGGGAGACGGTTCCAGGGATCCAGCCGGGGTGGGAAATGCAGAGTCCAGGGCCTGAGGCCCTCCGAGGCCAAGTCTCCGCCTCTGGCTGGGAGCCTTCCTGCCCTGACCCAGTCTCCCAGGGTCACCCAGCTCAGGAGCAGCAGGGTTGGGCGTGATTGTGAGGCACAGCCCCGGGGCCTCAGGTGAAGTCACCGTGGAAGGCGACACAGGAGGCAGAGAGGCTACAGCGGCCCAGAGCCTGATTTAGAAACCGCTTCCGTCTCCACCGCCTGCTCACACAGTAGCTTGGCAAGTCGCTATTTAGCTTCTGGAAGCAGCCCTGACGTTGTGGGCCTCCCAAGAGATTCAGGGAAAGGCTCTTTCCCCTTACAGAGTAAGGGTGCCCTGAGGGAGAACCAGAATGTGCGACTGTGCAGCTGGGTTCTGCGAGCGGGCGCTGTCACAGCCTCCCTCCCGCAGCCCCGATGCAGCCCTCACTGTGATGTCTGCTTGTGTTGCAGGCGGGGTCTGATCATGGGGGTCTGGAACTCCCACACCTCCATAGGCAACATTCTGGGCTCCTTGATTGCTGGCTACTGGGTGTCCACATGCTGGGGCCTGTCCTTCATCGTCCCTGGGGCCATCGTGGCCATCATGGGGCTGCTGTGCTTTCTCTTCCTCATTGAACGTAAGTACACATGGCTGGGGGACACCCCGGGGAGGGCAGCCTCGGCTTCCACCTGCCCGGAGGGGCAGGGCGCCAGGCTGAGAGCCGTGCAGACTCTCCGGGTGGCCAGCGGGTGACTCTCGCTGTCTGTGGCTCGCTGCACTGACAAGTGTCGAGATTCTTCCTCCTTGCTCTCCCGCCCTGCACTGTCCTCTGCATGTGGCTTGGGGGCCTGGTGTGCCTCGGCCTGCCCAGTGACCTCGCCTGCCAGCCAGGCTGCCTCTGCTTAGCGCTTCCTCTGCAGCCCAGGTGCCCCCGGATGCTGGACCTCAGACAGTGTCATCAGACACCGCGTGACATAAGACCTTAGGTCTGCATAGGGCAAAGAGTTCTACTGGAAAACTAAATTCCTCCTTCCATTCCACAGTCAGTACCAAACTTCTGATTGCACAGAGTTTGAAGATAATTTTTTTTTATTTTCAAGGGGGTAAAATTTAACACAACAAAACGGGACATAAGAAAGCATAAATCTCAAAGCTGGACAACCAGAAACCTTCACTATCTATCATATTGTCTCTTGTTTTCTTCCAAATGGTTGTCCATGTCTTTGTATATGGAGAGTTCATACAAAACAACATAGCCAATCTTTCACAAGATGCCCAGTTCACTGGCTCCCACTTGCTAAGCAGGGAGGTGAGAGGGGCATGGGACGGGGGATGGGGGATGGGACGACATGACATGTTTGATTCTCAGCCTGCACACTGGCAGGCTCACAGAGGCTCACCAGAGGTTGGGGGAGTTCCTTATTCTCCCAGCACCCCAGGTCGCCGCGTGGTGCAGGTCCGGAGTCGCCAGGGTCTCTCTCTTATGGGCCACCGAAGCCTGCCACACTCACAGCCGCGATTTCTTTCTGATGAATTGACCATTCCATTTCCAAAGTTCTGAAATGGCCAACAGACCACAGAAAGAATTCTCTTTAGGCTCCTGTTTGAGACCAGCAGCTATAGCAATCTGCTGGCCTTGCTTCCGGGCCATTGAAGATAATTTTTAAAGTAGAGGTGCAGTGGCACAAGATTTGCAGGCCAGGCCACGCTGCGGTGGAGAAGCCAGCCTGTGCTGGTCCCCCACCTGTACTGATAACCTGTGCACGACATTCAGTTTCATCTGGCTTGAAGTAAGCTCTCATCCAGGAAGGTCCCCGGGCACTCGGGGTCAAATCAGTTTCCTCTGCCCATCCTGGCATACACGGTAGCTTTCCCTTGGCACCCGTCATCTAAGAAAGCAATGCATGCTCCATTTGGTGTCTCGCTTCTTTCTTATTGCTGGAGCCAACCTTTGAATTTTAAAAATAACCTCCAGCTAGCCACGCCAGGGCTGTGCAGTTTGTGGGCGGCCTCCAGTGTGGGTGAGAGGGAAGCAAACCTCAGGGTGGGACTCACGGTCACACCTGTGGGTGGACGTGAGCCGAGGGGGCTGCCAGCCCTGTCTTCATGTCTCTGGTGGCCAAGATGCCCGTGGCAGTGAGGCAGATGGGCCCAAGCAGATGTCTGAGTCTCAGAGGACACAGCCTCGCTTCCTGTCTGTCCTTCCACATGGGTTTTCCATCCAGAGGGATCTTGTCTGCGCCTGTCCCTGTTTCTAATGAACTCTGCAGTCCCTTGCGACTGCCACCCTGACCCCTGCCCAGATTCTGGAGCTGGGTGTCCATTTACTTCCCACACAGTGGCGTCTGGCATTGGGGGCCAGTGACTGGCCACGGCCTCCTGCCACACCGGGGTTCAGAGGGGGGCACCCGGGTAGGCAGGCTGGGGGTGCTGCACTGTGCCGCAGTCTGCTCACCTGTGGCCTCGGTCTTCTTTACACCTGTCCTTATTTAGTAAAAGCATCAGGTGGTGTCTTGTTCCTTTCCTTGTATGTATTTAAGACATACAGAATAATGTTTGGTGACGCGGGGACAGGAAAAGATTACTGCAAGGAGGCAGATGGACACAGCCACCAAGCTCCCCAGTTTGGTGCCTGCGGGTGGAGCAGCCTCAGCCTTGCAGGAATCCTCCCGGCTCATGTGCTGTGAGGCTTGGGCTCAGCCGGTGTCCTGTTTGCTCTTTCAGACCCCAAGGACATCCGCTGCCCCTCCACCCTGACCACGGTAAGCCTCACTCTCGTGCCCCCAGAGCAGGATCTCCCGCCCAGGTACCCTGCAGCCTGGTCCTGTATGCAGCTGTGCAGTCTAGGGAAGGCCAGAAGTCACCTGTTCCCCAGCAGCTGGGCAAGAGGCCCATGCAGCCTGGCCCTCCCAGGAGCCAGAGGTGGGGCTGGCCGTGTCTCCCAGGGGAGGGGACGGCCTGGCTTCCCTGGACCTTGGCGTGATGGAGGAAAGGGCCAAGTGAGCTGACCAGTGGCACTTTTAGTGGGTGGCCATGCTTCTCAG
>PVJX010026192.1:0-26123 GCA_004027295.1 Dolichotis patagonum | reverse complement strand
GTCTACTTTACATGCTTTAACTTTGTAATTTGAACAACTATTTCCAAGAAGTCAGTATGTAATTAGTCAAGTAATAATTTCTTAGGTTTTATTGTTGTACTTTTCCTTTTTTCCTTGGAATACTGTATGGTTGCTACCCTTTATTCTGTTTTATTTTGTTTTGTTTTTTCCTCTTTAAATAAAATTATTAAAAAAAAAGTCCAAATAAAACATGAATAAAAGACAGATATTCACCAAAGAGAATATACAGATACAGAGTAAGCACATGAAATGATGGTCGACATCATTAGCAACCAGAAAATGCAAATTAAAGCAACAATGAGGAATCACTGCATATCTAGCTAAAGTTAAAAGCAATCAAAATGCTGCCAGGAATTTAACAAAATAATTACTCACTGTATTAGTCGCCTAGAACAGCGTACTGTGCAGCTTAAACACCCATTTTCTCAGGGCGCCAGAGGCTGTGGTCCGAGACTAAGGTGTCAGCAGGTTCGCTTTCCTCTGGGACTTCTTGTTCTTAGCTTACACCCTGCTAATCACTGTGTCCTCAGCCAGTCTCTCCTTCGTGCGCACACATCTCAGGGGTCTCTGTGCCCCTGCATTTTCTCTTCATGTAAGGACATCAGTCACAAATTAAGCCCCATCCTAATGGTGTCAATTTAAATCACCTCCTTAAGAGCTCCTTCTCTAAATACAGTTAAGTATTCCAAGGTGCTATGAATTTCAATACATGAACTGCACAGACAGCATTTAGTCCATCACATTCATAATATTCCTGATGAGATTTAAAATGACACAGTTACTGTGAAAGACACTGGCAATTTCTTTAAAACCTAAACATGCAACTACCATACAACTTAGAAATTGTACTCTTGGGCATTTATTGCTGAGAGACAAAAACTTACGTTCACGTAAAAACCTATACACACGTTTATAGTAGTGATAGTCATAATACCCAAAAGAAACAGCCCAGATATCCTTTAATAGGCAAATAAACAAACTCAAAGTTAGCCATGCCATGGAATACTACTCAGCAATTAAAAAGAAACATACTATTGAAATAAGAGCAGCTTATGTATGAATCTCAAGAGAATTATGCCAAAAGGAAAAAAGCCTAACCTGAAAGGATGTATGCTGCAAGATACCCTGTATATATCACTCTTGACAAAATTATAGTAACAGAGAATAAACTGATGGCTGCCCAGTACTAAGGAGCAAGGGAGTAGGTGAGAAGGAAGTAGGTGTGACTATAAAAATGAAACTTTACTTCTTGCTACAGGTAGGTAGGAAATGTCACTGAAACCTTTTTGCACTTTCTAATACGTGAACGATGTGCTTTAAATTAAAGTAGAACAATGCTTACAATCATGCAGGTTGGACAGAGAGATATTAAATTACTGTATGTGGAATGAGTAAGGAGGGTTGGATTCCAGGTTCAGCCAGACCTTCCTGTGTCCATCACCAATGCCTCCCTTCATTAAGCTGTGCTCAATGCTTCAAAGTCACTCAAGGCAGCATCTACAGCACGAGCCTGAACATGAAGCATCTCAGAGAATGTCTGGAGAGTCACACACTGAACTCCTCACCTCTAAGGTCAGGATACTAAGGAATGGAGTCTTGGGAAGAAGTCAGGTCAGGAACACAGAGACCTCATGAATGAGATTAGCACCCTTCTAAAAGAGATCCTAGAGTTCTTGCATTGCTTCCTCCATGGGAGGGCACAGCAATGACCATCCATGAACCAAGAAACTTGCCCTACCAGGTACTAAATTTGCCTTTGCCTCAACCTCAGACATACTGACCTCCAGAACTGTGAGAAATATTTTATGGTCTACAAGCCACCCCAGAATATGGTATTTTTCTACAAGCGCCTAAAAAGACAAGGCCAGATATAAATTATAAGAATACTTCTTCTATGAACATTCTTGTTTCCATAGTATCTGATCTCAGCAAATTAGCAAGGAGAAAAGCAATAATTATCTGCTTAAATGACTCACATAATGGTATGAAAAACTTGATAGGTTTCAATATTCTCAAAAGGTATAATAAAATCAGAGTAACTTAAATGATACTTTAATGGAAACTATATCTTTAGAACAGAATTCAAGTGATGTTTGCTTACCCCAACTGCTGTAAGATCCACTCACCCCAGCCAGGGATTTAGCTCAGTGGTGTAAGTGCCTTCCTGGCAAGCGTGAGGTCGTGTGTTCAATCCCCAGTACCAAAAAAAAATTTTTTTAAAGATCCACTCACCCTGTTTCCAATCCTGGAGTTCTTAGGTACTTTGAAAATAAAGGGGATACAAATCCCACTTTACAAAGTATGTAGTATCAGCTTCTATCTCACCACAAGTCGCTTAAGATATGTGTCCAATTTACCACCTTCCTATACAGTAGAAATGTCTGGGATACAGCAGTTTTATCTGTGAGTAAAGATCATCCAAGCCCTAGTGAAAACTGGAAAACACTGTGTGGGCTTCTGAACTGCCTTTAAGCTCCCATCCTCCTGGCTTCTAAGGGCTCTAGGCCATGTCCTTTCTATCTCCTGGCCCAGATGTCTGTGATCTCCAGTGTCCCCTATCACAACAAAAGAGACTTAAATAATCGTTTCTCAGCCTTTTGGCTAAGATCAAGTGTGGAGACGTAAATAAGAACCCAACTGTCTTTTAACAAACTTAACTTGCATATTGAGGCAGACAGGAGAAATTTTTACCCTTAGGTTTCCCTGATTTGACTGAGTATATAGGGGCACCACTTGCTTTTTATTTTGCCAATCCCATTAAGAAAATATCTTTAATATGACACCACTCCCGAGAGAACTCAGTCCAAAAGGTTAATAACAGGTTACTTGGGCTGCTCTGTTGCCCTCATCATTCTTTTCAACTTAATTATTCAGAAACCAAGTGTCTCAAATTCCAAGAATCCAGATTCCATTTTAAAGTGTTTACTACTTTCTCCTTAATATACTTTTCTTCTTTTCAGCACTTTTGTATTCCCCCTCACCCTGTCACCAAGAATCTATCTTCAGGTCCCAGAGTTTTTGTAGCCTCCATGCTGGGAGTGGTACGTGAGAAGCAAATAATACACAGTGGCTAGACGGGCCTCACATAGTCCAAACACAGAGCTCACACTTAAAGAACAAGGAACTACCACCAGCCCCATCTGGCTATGTGTTAACCTTCTGTCACTATAACAAATACCTGAGGTAATCAGTTTATAAAGAGAAAAAAGGTTGGGCTGGGGATTTAGCTCAATGGCATAAGCACCTGCCTTGCGCCTGACTTCACGGTCGTGAGTTCGATCCCCAGTACCAATTAAAAAAAAAAAAAAAAAGGTTGATCTTGGCTCATGGTGTTGGAGATTCCAATTTATTACTGTTGGCCCTGCAGCTTTTAGGTGGGGACAAGGCAGCACTCACAACACTGTGAATGGTGGAACGAAGCCACTTGTCTCATGGCCGGGAAACGAAAAAGACAAAAGGGCCCTACAATCCCCAAAGAAGAGGCTTCCACCCCTTCTTTTTTTGTTTTTTGTTTTTATTTGAGACAGGTGTCTCATTAAACTGGCTAGGTAGGCCTCAAACCCCTGATCCTTCCGCCTCCCAAGTAGCTGGGTTACAAGTGTCTGCTACCAAACCCAGAGATCCCCCCACCTCTTAAAAGTTTCCAGCATCTCTCTACAGCACAGAGCTGGGGAACTAGACATTTAACACACAGGCCTTTGGGTACACTGAAAAGCCAACTATAGCAATGTGATAACAAGCATGACTCACACTTCTGTTGGGAAGAAGAGGAGCAACAAACGTGGTGTGGGGAGAAAGGCAGTTTAACAATAATGACCATTAAAGAGTACATGACATCAGGAAAAAAAACACTGCCCTGCAATGATCGGGTGTCCAGAAGAACACAATGGGAAAGGAAAACTTCACAAGACTGGATATGAGAGTTAATTGTAATTACATAAGTGAGCTCTTACTTTTGCTGAATTATTATGCAAAATAATAAACATGAGCATCAAAGATGTTGGTCTAATTCCGTTTTGGGTTTTATCTAGCTATAACTTTCCTTCCAATTCCCACCTCTGCAGCTTCATTTGTAATCAGCTAAAAAGGCAACAAGGTGATCTCCCCCAAAACTGAAAAATGTTTCTAAAGCACATTATCTCACTACAGATCAGAAATTGGCTCCCAGTCCTCAGATCTTCCACCTTGCAATTAATTACAGTGCTTCTTCTAGTCTTTTCCAGGACCACTCTATCCTATACCTACTTCTGTAATCATTTCCCAAAAACATTTCTTACCCTTCCCAGCTGATGAAACAGAAATGATTCACAATGAGTCGCATCAAAATCTGAACTTTTGCCGGCAGCTCAGCTCAGCGGCACAAGTGCCTGCCTGGCAAGCATAAGATCGTGAGTTCAATCCCCAGTACACACACACACACACACACACAAATCTAAACTTTTAAATGACTCAAGGAAAAGATGCTTGAATTAATTCATAACAAAAAATACACCAAGAGACTGGCAGACATCAAATAATCAAGTGACATACTACAAACAGTAATATAGATCTCCTCACACATTCCTGGTAGATAAGCACCATAGTACCTCTGTAGAGGGCAATATGATGATTTTTACCAAAACTGTAAGTACAAAATCCCTATCATTAATTTATATACACCTATCATTTTGTGTGAAATAATACAGTATACTAATCTACTGACACCATCACAACAACAAAAAAATCGAACTGGGCATAGTGGTACACATCTCTAATTCCAGCTACTTGGGCAGCTGAAACAGAAAGATCACCAGTTCAAGGGCACCCTTGGCAATTTAGCAAGACCTTGTGTCAAAATAAGATTTAAAAAGGACTAAGGACATAGCTCAGTGGTGGACCACTTGCCTAGCAAGGGCAAGGGCCTGGGCCCAATGTCTAGAAATGCAAGACAAATAAGTAAACAATAATGACAATGTAGTGATAGCAACTTCTTACCTAGCAGTAAGCATAGTACCAGACACTAAGCTAAGCACGTCACACATTTTCTCAATTCTCCCACCAATGCTATGACACAAGTGCAGTTAACACCATAACAGGTGAGGAAAGGGCCAAGTAAAAGTAGCCCAAGATCATGTCGTTAGTGTGAAGCCAGGATCTAGATCCAAACAGTCAAGCTCCCAAACCTGCTCTAACCACTGCGATCTACCTGCAAACCACCTAAACATACATCAAGAGGGGAAAAGTTACATAGACTGTACATCCATTTAAAGGAATACTAACAAAAATTTTTAAAGAAACATTCATACTCCCATTATAAACATGAAAAGACATCCGACAAACCCAAACTGACAGATATTCTTTAAAATATCTGACCCAGAATGCTTCAAAACTGTCAAGATCACAAAAAACAAGACTGACAAAACAAAACTGTCAGAGGAGACCAGAAAAGATTAAGCAATCTAGTATTCTGGATGGGTTTTTGGAATCAAAACAGGTCATTAATGGAAAAAATGAAGATACCCAAATACAACTTGGCACTCAGTTAACAATAACATACTAATATTGGTTTCTTAGGTCTGACAGATGTACCACAGTAAGTTAATGTCAAGGGGAAAATAAAACTGGGTGAGGCAGATACAGGAACTCTTTCTACTATTTTTCCATAACCCTAAAATTATTCCAAACTAGGCGCTGGAGATGTAGTTAGAGCGTGCTTGCCTAATGCGTACTAGATCCTCGGCTCGATCTTCAGTACCAAAAACAAACAAATGAAAGAAACCAAACGGAAGGTTTTTTAAGGTACCGGGGCTCAAATGCAAAGCTCACGCTTGCCAGGCACGCGTTTATGCCGCTGAGCTAAATTCCCGGCCTGGAAGTTTATTTTTAAGAAGGCTCTTTATGTAATAAAACTTTTAAAAATCCAAGAAATAAAACAAGTAAAGTGCAGAAAAATGTGCACTGTAGGGAAGCAGGGTGTGCACAGATATAGAAGTGGCATTTGTGTAAAAAGGTGCAAAAGCACATCATTTATGAATGACAGTGGTCTGCTTTGCAAAGGAGCAAACTCAAGAGTTAAGGGCTAGGACCAAGAGGGAATCCATTTTTGTTTCTTTGTTTGGTAAGTACTAGAAATTGAATGACTATTGCTAGGCAAGCACTACCATGGAGTTGCATCCCCAGCCTTTCTAAGTTTTACTGTGAGACAAGGTCTCACTAAATTGCTAAGATATCCTTGAACCAACCGTAATGCTCCTGCCTCAGCCTGCCCAGTAGCTAAGATTACAGGTATGTGCCACCACACTGGGAACGAGGAAGTAATTTTTAATGTGTTTCTTTGTATTTTTATATTTTGAGACATGTCAATGTATTACCTATTCAAAAAACAGCTTTTAAAATGGAAAGGATGCCATGGATTTAGCTCAGTGGCTCAAGTGCTTGCCTGGTCAGCAACGAGGTGGTGAGTTCAATCCCCGGTTACCAAAAAAATAAAATATAATGGGAAGGACAACAAAGACATGAACTAAGAAAAAGATGATGGAAATAATGTACAGAGTTCATCAGAAAACATCTGAGGAGCTTAAAAACAATCTCCTCCGTCTATCTAGGTTTCCCGTACTCCATTCTTCACTTTGCCACTGCCTTCTGTTCTTCAAGCATTTTACTCTGGTTGAATCAATCTGACTACCAAAGTCAACCATTAGTCACCAGCTTTTTCCTCAAACCTGCATTTCTCCCTGCAAATCTAGCTCCAAATTTAAAAGCCACCCACCTCCTGTGTTATTTAGCATCCTGTATATTTTATGTATACCAAGGATAGCAAATAGAAGCATCCATGCTATTACATCTCCAACCCACAACAAGAAGCACTGCTCAGTGATCACAAGACTCTTTTCCTATCAGTCCAGACACTGCCTCCATGCAGTGTCCCAGGCAGTCACTACTGTCAGTCACATCTAGCTCATGACACAAAACATTCTTGCCTTGTCAAAACGTTCTTTGCCTTGATGTGTTTCCCCAGATATTTACTGAAACATACCCAATTTTGTTCTGAGAAGGGTTAAAGATGCTTACAAGAATGCATTAATTGCAAAAAAAAAAAAAAAAAAAGAACAAACTAAAAGCAAAGAATAAAATAGGCAGAATGACTCACACCTGTAATCTCAGGTGTGCCTCAGGAGGCTGAGGCAAGACGACAAAAAGGTCAAGGCTAAGGCCAGCCTGGGCAGGTGAGAAAGACTCTTCCTCAACATGCAAAATAAAAAAATGCTGAGGAGATAGCTCAGTGGTAGACTATCAGCCTACTATGATCAAGGTCCTAGCTTCAATTCTCAGTCCCACCATAAAAAGAAAAAGAAAGAAAGGAGAAAGAAAGAGGCAGCAAGTGAAGGTTCAAACTTGTACAGCATGAAACCAAAACCTATTTGCTCACTTTGGTGTGAGTCACAACGTAGTTTAGGCATTCCAGTAGGCATCACAGAAAGTAAAACTCATTCTGCAGTCCAAGAGATAAAGACAAAGTACACAGAACGGGAATTATTGTTACCAAACAGCAATTTTTATAAAGCAAAGAGAACTCTATAGAATAGCCAACATATACAAGACACATAACTACGTCTTCAAAGGATTGAAGTTTCTGATAGTGCTCCTCAAGGGAGATCTTTGGCTTCTTATCAAGCGCAACTCAACAAAATTGATTTTACAAAGAGCAGGCACAAGCTTTAACAGCTCTTTGCCCTTTCACTTCCTTTATTGTCTCCTAATTAGATTACAAACTCTTTGAAGAAAAGGACTATTTCTTTTAATTCTTGCATATAGCTCCAAGGTATTTCGCACTCTATAAAAAAGAAGCATTCAATATTAGCGAGAATTTACATATCATAATTCAAGCTTATTCTGATAAAAATTCTCTAACCTCATACCAGTTCCTACTTCTACTAAATAAATATGCTAACTGAAACCTCAGTGGATAGATTTCTAATCCTTCTATATGATTAGTGAATCACAGTTTAATTTGTGATGTCCCAACAGCATTTTTGTTTTGCATATCCCTATCACAAAGCTTGCACAACTACCAAATCAATATTGCTGAATCTTATCCAATAACATGAAACTCAAAAACAAAAGCTCTGGCTACCTACCTCTATTAAAGGAAAGACAATATCACTATCTTTCAAGAATATAATCAATAGCTCTTTACAAACCAGCTCACAAAGGCACGTTCATTTTCTAAATGACTCTGCAAGTCCACCAGAAGACAATGAATTATAATGCAGATTTTATCTACCTCTTTGCAAGAATCTGCAGTTTTTACATATCTCAAACTGCCAGAGAACTGTACTTCCCAACTTCTAATACACACACACACACACACACACACAGAGCCCTCACTTATACTTCCCTTTAAGACCATTACCTACCCCCACCCTTTACTTGGTCAAATTGGAAATGCAATGAGAACCAAGTAATAAATTATTTAGGTAAAGTGATTATGAGCAACATGAAGTATACAAACTTAAATTACTACTCTTAAGTATAGGCATTAGAACACATTAACAATCCTGTATTCCATACACATGGAAACCATTAATAAATGAGTAGTCTCATCCCACACTGGATTAGTATTAGTATTTCCGTTTCCAGTATGCTCCTCATTTGGTATTCCTGTACAGAAGGGCATGTTCTTTCATCCCCAGGAGGGGACAGTTGTAATGCGTGAAAGAACTTGGCCAGGACTGGGCAGTGTCAGTTCTCTTGCTTTTTCATTATAGGTAAGAAAGAAAGGATGTGAGCGGTTAGTTGTCTCACCCGGGCTGAAAAGTATACTAAAATGCATGACTTGGGGCCTAATGCTCTTTCCACTACACTACACTTCTTTAAAATAACAGACTACATCTCCTGCCACTGTTGGGCATTTACTATCTGGAAGAAAAGAAGAAGAAAAGACTATCTGAACAGCCATGAGTGTGCCGGGTAGCACACTGATTTCTTTCCTCAGAAGCACTCTATAAAGTAAGTGTTGTTATCCCATTTTGCTGAAAAGTTTAACTTAAAGCTAACAAATGACAATGTGTGATTAATCTATTCCAGGTCTACTTACTGCACTATCCCTACTATCTTGAATCGAAGAAGTACAGGTGTTTGGAAATCACTGTCTGCCAAAATTAAATACTAAATAGCCTGGGAATTTTTATAGACCCTGCCAATGTATTCATGGAAACCATCCTTACCTTCAACAGTCTACACCATGTTAAATTGGTTCCTATCCAGTTAAAGCATAATTATAATTTCCATAGTAAAAAAAGAAAAATTTACATTTGTACACCACCCCACAGTTTGTTACTAAAACTGTTTTCAGTTGTATTAGGTACAACTACTGAGACTTTCACATATTACCTCCTATCATGCGATACTTTCAAGCCTTTGGTGAGGTAAGAATTACTGCCACTTTACAGATGAAAAACTACTTTGAAAAGGGACAAAGTGTCCTACATGAGGGTCTACTGCCCAACTAATAAACAGACTGCAGGACTTTCCTGAAGTCTAAGAGAAAGCCCAGAGGCTCTTACGCAGGCTGACTCAATCATTTGCCCTTATGCATCAGCTCCACACAAGGAATGTAAACGTTACATGCAGCAAACATGTCCTAATACTCTTCCTGTGTGTAGGGAAAATTTAATCACTTGCTTTCATCAACTTACACATAAAATGTAAATCCCCCCCCCCAAAAAAAACCGACGAAACAATAAAAGTGAGGGAAATTAGAAAGGTTGTCTCAGATGGCTTCCCTTCCCATTAGATGTCAGGTAACCTCGAATGAACGCTGGCAAGGCAAACATCTTAAACTGTTCCAGGGCGCAGCCCGGCCCTTGGAGACTGGCTTACTCTTGACACCAAACCAGGCAAGCACAGTAAACCAAACAGGAAACATTAACATGTACACCTTGTGGGAATTCAGACGCAAGAGTCTTAAAATATTTAGGTGAAAAAAAAGGACTGTATGTAGTATGGTCCAAGCGTAAAAGAAAAACACTGCAAATGTGTACTGCTATGTACAGTCAGGTATGTAAGTATATATTTGTACATACACACACATATGAATACAAAGATATAGGCTTGGAAATACAAACTGCAAACCTCACAGTTGTTATCTGAAATGGGGACAGTCTCAGGAATGAAAAAAGGAAAGGGAGAAAGAAGCAAAGGGAGTTTTCAGCTTTTACTCTTTAGATCACATTCTGAGTTTTTATATTTAACATGCATCATGTCTGACCATTAAAATATATAACTAAAAAGCAGAGCCTAAGTATTCTTTTCCTATAACTCTTCTGTTTGTTATAGCAAAAACTAACTCTCGTATTCACTCAACAAATTCATTCAATCCCTCAACAAACACTTGTATAATTTCTGTGTTTGAGTACTGAGCTAAGTACCTAGAAAATGAATATGTGGCCATCATCATGTTCTTGCAACTTATTATAGTACTTACTTTCTTCTGTAAAATACAATGTTACATTGAATTCTAAAGTTTATCACGTATTTTTAGGTCATGCCATCTCTGGAACTCCAGATTTTCTACAATTTATACTGCCCTTATAGTTATTCACTCAACAAAGTTTAGAATGTCTGCTATGCCCAAGGCACTATTATGCCTCAGGCACTACACAGGACAAGAGATAAGCTAAGATGAATAAACTGACATAGGGTTCCCACCTAGTTTCCAAGGACTTGCAAGTTTTGCAAACGTTACATTAGATACAGAGCAGTATGTAAAAACTGAAATTAGTGCTTTAGTAATCCTGCACTTCAAATCAAAACTGGCAAACTGCACTATTTCAAAAATAAAAGTTACTCTCAGTTTAACACTGAAAAATCTTAATGTTTACATAAAATATGAAACTGTTCCATCATATTACCATTACAGGGAATAAATTAGTGGAAAGACAGCATGGGAACTGCAGAAGAACGGGATACGTCTTAGTGACCTGGGGTTCTAAGATCAGTTATGCCAACAGGAAGCTGTTAGTAGGTTTAATCAATCTGTTTTCCCACTAGAAATACAGATAAATCAGACCTATCCTCCTGTATAGGAGAAAACCAACAATTCATTTGAAAACTGTAAAACTTGGGGAATTTAAGACAATATGGTCACAACACCTGCTTCTTTTCTGTTCTGTTGATTTTTTAAAATTTATTCCCCCCACTGAGTCACTGATTAGCCAAGCAAATTCACAAACACAATGTAACTTCTGTATGCCTCATCAAGTAGAAAGAATGCAGGAAGTAGTCAGACAACCTGAGTTTATATTCAGATCCTGCCTTTTACCAACTCTAAGGTTAAAAGGCAAGCAAATTCCTGAATCTCTTTGCATCTTAGTTTCCTAGCAGGAAGGCAGGTATAACACACCTTACAAAACTATTTAAAAGATTAAATAAGCAAATACATGTGAAAAAGCAAAAAACTGAGAAACTATTATAAAAAGTCTCCAAAGATATTTAAATAAAAACATGAAAAGATGAACTATAAATGAAAACCACGATGAGACTCTACTGGACAGCTACTAGGATAGCAGTCATCAAAAAGAAAAGTTCACAAGTGCAGGCAAGGTTATGGAGAAAATGGAACCCTCACACAAGGCTGGTGGGAATGTGGCAGCTTCGGAAAAGTTTAACAGTTCTTCAAAAAGTTCACCAGGGTTGACATGCACAACTCAGCAATAAACACAAGAGAAATGAAAACATGTCCACACAAAACCTTGTAAATGAGTCTCCACAGCAGCATTATTCATTTCAACCAAATGCCCAGGAATTGATAAATGGATACGCAAAACATGGCATATCCATACAATGGAATATTACCCTGCCATAAAAATGAGTGAACTATAGACACATGCTGGCATACAAACCCTGAAAAGATGCTAAGGGAAAGAAACAAAGGGCCACATGCAAGACACAGGCAGAAAGATTGGTGGTTTCCAGGGTGGGCGGGAGGGGCCTGAGGTAGGAAGACTGCTGCAGAGTGAAAAGGCTGGCCCCAGCCATGCAGTTAGTTCAAGGCCAGCCTCAACTGCACAGTGGGTGAGACCTTGCATCAAATCCCACCTGCCCAAAAAAAGTACAGGGGCGGGGGAAATAGCAACGAATAGCAAGAAAGCCATTAGGCTTTCTTTTCAGAGTGAAAATGTACTTGAATTGGTGTGATGCTGCATAATCTCAGGAAGGCACTAAGACTGAATTATGCACTTTTAAAAAGTAAATTTTGTAACATAAAATGTACCTCTAAAAACTCACAGAAATTTAAATTTCTGCTACTTCTCATTAGTAAATATGCTGCTTTCCTCCAGTTGATCCTGTTACCTGTGACAGCAATAAAAGCTCTTTTAAGTTAGACATTACACTACAAATGGAATTTTCAGGAAAGTAAAACTATGAAATCAGTGAAATTTTCTAAAAATCAGATTAACTTGTTACAATTTCATTTCTTCCCAAAACATGTCCTTTTTAGTATTGAGCTTGTTTTCACATAGTGGAAAAGCTTCAAGGAGTGGGAAAAGCTTCAAGACGACACTTTTAAGCAGAAAAGAGGTCAAGAAAGTGATTTTTAAATTAGTAATATTTAGATTTTATATAAATTAAATAAGACTGTCCACTTAAAATATCATTAAAATGACCATCAGCGAAGTAAAACCCAAGTACAGTACTGCAGATGTAACTTTTCAACCTCCATTTGCCATTTTCTATGTTCTCCATCCAGCTACCAGATTTTCTGCCTATCCCTAAACTCTGAATCACTTGCACTGATTATTCTTTCCAATTATTAGTCTCAAGGATTATAATGCTTGATAAACTCGCTAAATGTGATCAATCCATTTTTTTCCCTACTCAGTGCATAGGCCCAATTTTGAAGATTAAATTTAGCTCAGAATGGCTGCATGAATATTCAGCAAAATGATTTCCTGGCATTTGGGATATAAAAACAATCAATAGAGCTGTGTAATGTTTTCTAGCTCCTCTGGGAATTTTTTTTCATGTATTTAGTCATGGGGTAAAGACAGTCACCAATTCTGTCCTCAAAAAGTATTATATATAAAGGCTTCCTGGTTCTAGAACAAAGAAGTATTTTATTGCTCAGAGCAAAAGGAAAATATTTTCCTTTCATTTAGTATTGTTATACCAAAATAGCATACCAATGAAAGCAGATAGGTGTTGGCATGGCCCTAGGTAGGTAAACAAAGATAAATTATTGTGAATTCTTCCTTGAGGGAGGGGGATTTCTCCCATTAAGAAAGTAAGATTTATCGAACCAAAGAAAAATTGTATGGATTCAGATCTAGGCGACATGGGAGTGTGCAGAGTGGCATTTTAATCTCAAGGCTCGCCAAGCTGCGCCCGCTACACGGTGGGTGTGCTTGACAGGGACACAACGCGAGGGAGGGATGACCTGTCAAAGGGCTGCTATCTGGTTACTCCCAACACAGCACCCGCAACTTCTCTGGGCTGCTGTCTGCGGATGAGAAGCGGATGTCAAAAAACCCAGAGGACAACCGCGGAGCTACCGCTCCAAACCTTCATCCCGGGTGAAATTCACCCCGACCTCACGAGCTGGCTAGACCTCGGCTCTTTCCTGGCGTGTCTGCCTAAAACGTACCGGAGCCGCGACCGCGCGCCCCTGCCCTTTGTGACTCCCCTGCAGGCCCGGGGAGCGCGCCCCACGCCGCGCTGGGGACCTCGGGCCGCGCCCCCCACCCGCCGGGCAGCGCCGGTCACCAGTTACACAAAGGGGCCCGCACGGGCGCGGGGCACCGGGACTCGCCCCGCAGCCGGCCGACACCTCCAGGCCCTGCGCGCGGGGGGACGAGCGCACCGGGGAGGGAGGCTGAACGCCCAAACCTGTTGCACGATTCGGTCCTTCTCACCCCGACGTGCCCGAGGGCGCCCGAGGGGAAGAGCGCGGCCGGCTCCGCGGGCCCGGGCCGCACCCGGTGGGCGGCGAGGACGCACGGCGCCCGCCGGCTCCCACCTCGGGCAGCGCTTTGTCTGCGACCGCGGCGGCGGCGGTGGCGGCGGCGCCGGCAGGGACCGAGCGCGGGGGCGCGGGTGGGGACGCGGCAGGGGCCGCCGCACACCCGCGGCCCGCGCAGCGGAAGGACAGGGTCCGCCGGCGCCCGGGCCGCGCTCCCGCCCCCCGCCCGCCCTGGCGGGGCCTGCGCGCTGCTCCGTGCCGGCAGCGCGGGGCCACACTCACCTGGCGGGCGCGGGCGGCCGCGGCTCGGGCGCCGGGGAGGACGCGGGGACGCTGGCGAGGCGCGGGCGGAGGCGGAGGGCGAGGCGGAGGGAGGCTGAGGGAGGCGGGCTGGGGGCGGAGCGGGCCCGGGCGGCGACGGCGACGGCTCCCGTCCGTCACTCGCGGCAAATCGCGTGTCGGCCCCTCCGTGCGTCAGGCGGGGGGCGCCGGCGCGGGTGGCCCGGCCACCTCCCGACACCCGCGTCCGCGCGACCTCGCGTGCGAGGGGCGGCGGCGGCGCAGAGACCTCACCCGGCCCGGGAGGCAGGCGGGGCCCGGGCTTGGTCGCGGAGTGGGGGCTGGGCGAGCAGGGGTCCCCTAGCCTGGCGCCCGCCCTCGCCCGGCTCAGCTGGCGGGCCGCGCGGCGGGCAGCGGCGGAAGGAGCCCGGGACTCGAGGTCAGAAGCGTGGCCTCGAGGATGGGCCGCTGCCTGACACCTCGGCGAGTCGTTTGTCTCCCCAGGCCCCCATCCTGAAGTATGTAGCTTTCTTACACGGTCGCCAAGGTCCTCGAAATTGTGCCCTTCTCCTCCGAGGCTTGGTGGGATTGCTGCGCCCCGATTACCCCTGCGAGGAGAAGCCGGAACGGGCTCTGCAGTGTGGCTGAAGGATGGAGGCAGCTGGGGGTGAAGGGCTGGGCGAGGGTGGCTGCCTTGCAGGCCTGTGTTCTACTCGGAGGATCTTTCCATTGGGGGCCAAAACTAATCTGCAGATGGACCTCAGATAACGATTGCCTGCCTGTCTATACCAGCCCTAGTTATTTTTCTGCAGATGTCCTGACCTCAGAGGCCTCTTCCTTCTCATTGGATTGCACAAATCATTTTTAGGTCATTTCCTGAATTCGGTTCCAAGAGTCATCTGCTAATCCACGAAAGCCACAGTGGCCGCATGGCTCTGGTTCCATGCCGTACGTGGTATCTCTGCCACTCCGGAATCACCTATATCCATTAATAAAGTCTCACCATTCCAACGCATGGCGCCCAAATTTCTCTCCGTTAGTCTAGTTTCAAATCCCATAGATGTATTTTTCCTATTAATTCTATGACTCACAGTCTCTCTCTACTTCTTAATCTCTTTGCCACTTTTTAGGCCAAGCCTTTCTAATTTCACTTCTGTTTCCCTTCCATGGAACAGCCTGAGAATGCTCCAAAAACAGTCAAGCATAGCGCTTCTCTCTGAAACCCTCAATCTCATTCAAACTCATTAAGTGTGGTAGACAAGGTCATTTATAATCTGATTCCTTCACCTCTTTAGTTCTGCCTCCGGCTCCTACCTAATCCACGTATTCAGCGGGCTGTACCGGCAGGTGACCCCCCCTAACCCAGTCATCCAGTCATCCATCATTCAACTAGGTTAACTCTTGCAGTCCTTAAAGATAATGAAGACAGTGCATGCTTCCTCTTTGGATTCGTCCCTGACATCCCACCCTTCATAGCACCCACGTCCTCATCCCACACATGTCACAAAATTCCTCTCCCCTCTCTGGTTTATAGAGTTCTTTAGTCTCTGATACTCCCTGCCACTTCCTCTTTTCCCATTGCTTTCTCTGGTGGTGTTTTCTTCAACTGTATGTTCCTTGAAAGGATAGGGATTTTTTTTTTTTTTGGTGCCAGGGATCGAACTCAGGACCACACGTTTGCCAAGCAGGCACTTAGGCAGCTGAGCTAAACCCCTAGCCCTAAGGATAGGGATTTTTTCTACTTCATTTTTGACTCCTCAGAACATAGCACAGTACTCAACTTGGAGCAAGTTCTCTACCTCTTTGTCAAAATTGTTATCAGTTCCAACAAAAAGACGTTGAGCACTTACCCAACAGGAAGGAAACACAAGGAAATTCATAGCCCCAGTCCTCCTTAACCTTCCTGAGTATTTTGTTCTTTTTCTGAAGTGTGGCAATCTTTGCTTATCATTTCAAACCCTGTCAATTACCACTCACATCCTCGGCTTATCCCTCATAAAGCAAGAGCATGCCAAACAATCATTTATAGTAATTCACAAACATCCCCTCCCTTCCTTTTCCCAAAATTTGTGGCTTGACATTGTACTACCCAGTTATTAGTTGAGGGGGCAACTGATGAAAGACAGTAACAAAAATTAGACTGTAAATTCAGAGAATAAGTTTCTGGTGCTCTATCTTCCGATAACTACTAAAATGAATTCAGCTCAATTACTTTAATTTTACTTGGCCCTCTCCGGGGATTCCTTTGGCTCTATGACTAACATTTGTTTTTAGGATTTTTTTTTTACTTAAGGTAAATAAACATACATGGGGGAGAGGGTCCAGATCCTTGCACAATGGGTATCCAGCATTTGCTTGAACTCCAAGTGATAGGGAACTACCTACTCACTGCCTCACAGTGGTATTCATGTTTGAACTGTCCTGCCAACCCCAATGTTGAACTGAAATGTGTCTCAGTACAGATTTGGTAGGTAGCCATGAATGATACTGGTGGAAACATTTTAAGCCCAGAGACTTAAAATTTAAAGTGATGTGATCAAATTCTGGTTTTACAACTTCCTAGTTGTGTGAACTCTGGCAAACAAAAGCATTACAATTATGAGTTTGCTCAACTCTAAAAAGGAAAAATGATCATTGTATCTTACATCATTATTATAAATATGAAATAGCATAATAATTCTTTAGTATTATATCAACACTATTATAATGTGTAGTATTATAAATATGAAAAATGTATATTAATTAAAGTGTCCCAGTGAATCTGAGTCTAGCACCAAAATTTTGATGAGTGCAAAGGGGCATGATTCTTTTTCCTTTTTTATTTGTTTGAGGTTTTTCGGTTCCATCTCTATATGGAACTTCTTAAACATTTGATAGCAACATAGTATGTTCTGCGGGCCATGGGAGTACACACCTGTAATCCCGGCACTTGGAAAGCTGAGGCATGAGGATTGCTGCAAAGTTCGAGGCCAGTTTGGTCTAGAAAGTGAATTCAAGAGTTCAAGGCCAGCTTGAACTTGATAGCAAAGCCCTGTCTCAAAAAAGACAAAAAAAAAAAAAAAGTATGTCTTGCTGTTCAGGCCCCATTTGTTCCCTCTGTTATGGTTTGTGTCCAAATGGCCCCTCAAGCATGAGGTCGTGAGTTTGATTCCTGGTTGCAATAAATAAATAACCCCCCAAATTCTCATGTAGTGGACCTTTTTCAGAGGTGGCTGAATCTGGCATGTATAATTGATTCCTGTTTCAATGCTAAGATTAAGTATACTGGGATTAAGGGTCGGTGATTACTAAATCAATCCAGTAATTGGTTTGGCACTGCTGTAATCCCAGTACCTGTGTAAAATGAAAGGGCAGAAAGTCACTGGTAAGGCCCCCTTGTTGCTTTGTTTCCTTCTGCCCCCCATGAACTGTTCTCTGCCATGTGCTACCCTGCTCTGGAACTGGCTAATTATGGACTGAAACCTCTATAAACTGTGAGCTAAACAAACTTTTCCCCCTTTTAACTTTGGGTGTTAGGTATTTTGTAAGACACCTTCCATGAGCTCATGGTCTAGTGTCCCTTAAAATGTGTCATCTACGTCAGGATTTAGCTCAGCAGCATAAGTGCCTTATGATTTCAATCCTCCTTACCAAAAAAAAAAAAAAAGGTGTCATCTAGGACTGAACCCCATATTTTATATATGAAGAAAGTACAATTAAAAAAAAGAAGTAGTACAATTTGGGGAGGGGGTACCAGGAATTGAACTTACAACATTGCACTTGCCAGGCAGATGCTTATGCCACTGAGCTATATCCCCAGCCCAAGAAGTACCATTTCTTAATAGTGATACTATTTCAAACTTCAGCTCGAGATCACAATAATATTTACATTACGAGAATTCATTCTAATATTTTCTACCACTCCATGCTGTTCATATGTATCAAATTATCACCAGCTAAAAAATTCCCCTAAATATTGTTAAGTTTTTAACAAGTATACTATTATAAAGCCTTATCTCTTTCAATCTGTATTTTGCAGTTTATCTTTGCCTTTATTCTTCTTAAATATTATTTGAACAGTTATTTACTGGGAGCCTCTGCCAACTAGATAGCTATGTGAAATGAGGGTAACATTTTAAAGTATTCAAGGTTAGGGACAAAGAACTCTTTCTTTTCTCATTTTGGGGCTGGTGATGGAATCCAGGGCCTTGTGCACGTTATGCAAACATGCCAAGCTCACAGAGCTTTATCACCAGCACCAGAGCAAAGAATTCAAAAGACACTTTAAGCAGTAAGTTTCTAAAGTCTTTATTTCTTAGGCATTTTTTAAAGCATATTTTAATGTTATCTAAAATTATGTAACTTCTCACGCTTATCTTGTTTTATTTTTATAAATTATTAAAAATGTTTTTATGAGTATATTTCATACATCATTCAATTGAACCTTAGAAGAATTCACTGAAGGAAGACAGGCTGATGTCCTTAGATCATTTTACTGAAGTTTCACAGGAGTAGTCAAAATCACCAAAATCAGCTTCCTGTAGAAACTCCTGCCAGCCCCACCCCCAGCACCCATTGCTTCCCTAGCTGTAAGGGTGGCCCCAGGCAGTACTGTTTAGTGCTGTGTTTCTTTGATCCTTGAGTCACTGTTGCTGTGGTTAAGTTAGAAGCAGGCAAGTCAGACCAGGTCAAAAACTGACCTGGGGAAAAAAGCTTCAGTCCAAAAAAGCGGGTCCAATCAGGGGATCAGTTGAGGAAGCAAAATCCAAAAGGAGATGTAGCAGATAGCCAGGGCCAGGAAAGGCCCTGACAGATCACCAATGAGCAAAAGCTAACATCAGCCAAACTGACTAAGCAGAAAGCATCCACCTACACAGCTTTTGACTCCTTCAGGCAACAACTGTTTTTTAAGCACCTACTCTGTTTTAGGTGCTGGGCTTACAATATGGGCAAAATACACAAAAATGCTCCCTTTTGAGTCTTAGTGGAGGGGACAAGCAAGACAACAATAAAGCAAAAAAAGTGTGTAGCATATCAGAAGGTAATGAGTGTTGGATAAAACAATGCAGGGAAAGTGTGCAGAGCTAGGGTACAATTGCAATGACAGGTCCAGGGAGGTGTTGCCTCTGAGAAAAGACATGGAGGAGAAGACACAGGAAGTCTGGGGCAAGCATAAAACAACAAAGCATAGACGCTTTGGGAGCCAAGAAGCAGTGGGATTATTGTGAGACAGACACCAAGGGAGCTGCAAAGCCAGGCAACACACAGCAGCATGCCTGAAACCTAGCTTGGAGCTTCTGAAAAACCAGAGGAACCGGGCACTTCCCTAAGTATAGTAGACAAAAACCTTAACATATGAGGGCCTCAGAGTCTCTATTTCAAAACACTTCTCAGGTGACTGGGATGTCCTATCAGGATGAAAACTCCTGCTTTCATGGAAAGGTCCCCAAACTCCACACTGCTGTCCTCCAAGGGTCCTTGGCTATTCAGCTGTTCCGTGGTGCCTGGGAAGCTTGGTATCATGGCTGCAATTTCAGTTTCTCTAATTTCCATATATATTCTTTGCAAACCAAGGGAACTAAAACCAAACCAGGGCACCCAATACCCTGAGGTAGAGTGACTGAGTTTCTGCATCTTGCAACTGAAATTGTCAAACATATCTGTCAGGTTCCAATTGGACCCGAGTCTCCCAGCCCCAACTCTGCTTGCCAGCAAAGGCACTACTCTACAGGGAACTCAGCTCAGTACCAAAGTTCTCATGGCCAAGTGCAGGATGTCATGGAGAAGGTAAGGAATTTTGGATTAAAATGTGTTAAAACATTTTGGATCTCTCCAGATGTCCCCAGGACAAGGAATTTTGCAGGTCCTGGGGACATCTGTAGAGATCCAAAAATTTACACCAGACCTTCAAGGACCCTGTCCACTGAGTTTCAAGACAGCCAGAGAATTATGACTATAAATATTCATTAAAATCTTCCTTCCTAAGGTCCCCTGTCTTCTTTCCATACCTATAAAAGCAGCCCATTTCTCTTGGTTCAGGGTAGACGGGCCTATCACTCTCTGTCTGCCTGCACTCAATACAATAAATTCTACACCACCTCACCATCACAGAATCCTGATGATTTCTGCTGGGCTCCCCCTTTTCCCCCAGTATATTATAATACCAAAGCCACAGAGCTGTGAGATGATGGTGCCAAAGCACAGGGCTGCTATTTCTCCTCCAACGATTCTTGCTTTAGGAACAAAACCAAAGTAAAAAATTGGGGCTTTTTTTTCCCCTGGTATTTTGAAATCAGTTTCTTAAAAAAATGTCAAAATAGGGCTGGGGAGGCAGCTCAGGGTACTTGCTTAGCATGCACAAGGCCTTAGGTTTGATCCCAGCACTGCAGCAAGGGGAAGGGGAGAAAGTGTTAAAACATTGTATTTTAAAACAGAAAGGTAAATAGCATGAATTTTAATGGCGTGCACTTAAAACATTATTGAGCTTTTTAAGAAATTTTTAATAATTTTATAAAGAAATCACTGAATACCCAGTTTATCAATTTTTACTTGGTTTTTTAATTTCCAGCTCAAAATTTCCCTCTTTTACTCTTTTTCTTTTTTTTTTTTCCGTATAGGAATCTAACTCTGGACTTGCCAGGCAGGTGCTGTGCTCCTAAACTACATTCCCAGCCCCCTGAAACAGGTATAAAAAGATCTGATCTTTTTAAAATTTGTCTTGTGATTCTGATATTATATAAATGACATTCGTAAGATTTGTGTGGGAGGACTTTTTTTGTTGTTGTTGGTTTTGGCCTGTTACAAGCTCACCATCTAGGCCAATGACTTTGGAGTCCTTTAGACAACAGAATTTTTTTCCCCAAGGCTAACATAATTTACATTCATTTGTGTCAGGTGGTTTTATTTTTCCAAATCACATTCACAAAATGTTTCCAGTAAACAGGCCAAAGGAAGGAGTAAAAAGCAGTATTTGATTTTTTTTCCTAATAAAATCAGTACTCTTTTCCTAACAAAACTGACTTTTTTTCTAGCTGTTAAATCATAGGATTTTAGAGCTAAAAGACACCCCATCTATTCTAATATCTTCTTTTTCCTGAGCTCTGGAGAAGGTAAACAAATCCAAGTCTAGAAACACTTAAAATTTTAAAGGCTAGAACCCAGTCCTCTTGACTACCAGTTGGTAGAGGCAGAAAATGTTAGACTATCTGGGGTATCTATATATATATCAGTAGATGTGGTATATAATTTGGGCACAATACAAGTATGTCTCTTTAGCATGAAAAGTACTTTAATATCAAATGTCATAACAGAGCCAGGCGTGGTGGCGCACGCCTGTAATCCCAGCACTCAGGAGGCTGAGGCAAGAGGATTCTTATGAGTTAGAGACCAGCCTGGGCTACAAAGTGAGCCCAAGGCCAGCCTGAACTGCTTAGAGAGACCCTGTCTCAAAAAGACAAAAAAAAATGTCATAACAGTTTCCCTAATTGTTTTCTGTTTGTTTGTTTTGATTTGTTTTTCTGTTTCTGTCTTTCTTCATTTTGTTTTGGTTTATTTATTGGGTTGTGGTTTTTTGGGGGTTTTTTGGT
The DNA here is from genome assembly GCA_004027295.1 of Dolichotis patagonum. Classification (NCBI taxonomy): domain Eukaryota; kingdom Metazoa; phylum Chordata; class Mammalia; order Rodentia; family Caviidae; genus Dolichotis; species Dolichotis patagonum. Next base: position 4,319 of record PVJX010026192.1, on the reverse strand, counting down.
TATTTGTTTTGTTTTGAGACAGGGACTCACTAGGTAATGTACATTAGCCTTGAACCCACTGTGTGGCCTCGGTTAGCCTGGAACTCCCAGTGATCCTCTTGCCTCAGCCTCCCAACTATTGAAATTACAGGCATGGACCACTACACCAGGATGGCATCCCTAATTTCAATAATTCATTTACTGTCACTCTTAACTAATATGAGCTTTGTACAGAGAATAATAAAGGAGGAAAAGTGAAAAGCAAAATCTCAAGCAAATTATTTTAAATGCTTCTAGTAATATGCAATATATTACAAAGTAGAACACAGTAAACGAGCTATGCCCATTTTTATAGTTTTCGTCAATAAAATTTTCCCCAAAGCATTAAATGTCAGTGTAACATAAGCTCAAATGGATGTTCCTGAATTAGAACACTTCGGTTGCACTTGCCAAAGCCAGTTTGAGCTGGGTTAGAATGGAGAGGCTGGATTTCTGGATCAAGGTGAGATAGGTCAGAGCACTGAAGAAGCACTATGTTTTGGAGGACCTTAGAGGCCAGAATCAGAGACCTAAGCAAGATCAACACGCTTCTTTTTTGCCCCTCCTGTCACATCTGTTTATCTCAGACTTATTTTTAGATATCCAATGGTGAATCAGTCTGGCTTAGATTCTGAGGAGCAGAGCCCCAGGTAGCAATGGCTACCGGCCCTCTAGTATATGGCTAGTTCATGTAGAAAATCTTGAGTGGCTAACACTTGGGGTCACACCAATGTTGAAACACTGTGGCGAGTACAAGAAGTCCAGTTGGAACGTGGAGGGCTGGGTATCCTAATTGGCAGCTGTCATAGTGCAAGCAAGTTTACCCCTAAGAGGTATTACCAAAAGAAAGAGAAAGACAGGAAAATAAGGTAACACACAGACGGAAACCATAGAGGATCACTGCAAGATGTGTGTTTCTCTAAACCTCATATTAGAAAGAAGGTTTTTATAACATATTTTATTATTCCCATACTCAAATTATAATGTAAACTACTCTTAGCCTCATATTTTATATTTATATTTGAGTACTTTCTTTCTGGGTTTGTTGATGGTCCTTTTAAAGCCTTAGCCTAAAAAAATTCCTTCAGCATTTTTACAATAATGGTAGAAAATATCATTTTCCATTTTTTATTTGTTCCTTGAATCATGTTTAAAAATTCTAAATCTAAACATATTTTATTCAACCTACACAGAAGAGGCAAAATACTTGATTGTCAAATTCAGTCTACATAGTGAAATGTTAGGTCTGGTTGAAAGGTATTAGATAAATTACAGAGAAATCTCTTTAGTTTCCATTACGTGGTATTTCAATGTGGGGCTAGATCCTAGGTATTAGTAAGACGAAAAAGAATGTTATAAACAAGCCTGCTCCAAGTCATAGGTTCCTTTTTTTTCCTTTCTCTCTCTTTTTTTAATGTGTTCCAGTCATCAGCCTGCACACAAAGGTCAAGAATATTTACTTCAGGGACCAAGCAATGTGTTCTGCTCTGGATTCTTAAAACCTTAAGCCAGGACTCAAGTGTCCTTCCCCATTTCCATTCTCTGGCGGTCAAAAATGGCTCTCTTGTTTATCCATATTTTTTTTAAAAAATTCTGTGTTCTTGAACAAAGTAGGGACAAACCACACTTAAAAACAAACTCCACCCATCACCCCCACTCCTTCCCCGGTGTCACTGTCTCCAGCTGCCTGGCGAGCTGTCGTGGTTTGTAGAAATTCTGTGGTGACCAGCTGAATGGGAGCCCGTGAGCTGTCCCGATGCATATAGTCGTAGGCGGCACTAGCAACACAGAAGCAAAGAATTGATTTGGTTGTGGGATAAAGTAGAAAAACGAGAAGAATTGCCTTTTGTGTCAATCCAACTTTTCCTCTCCTTCTGAATAAAACATTATTATGCAACAAAAGGGCCTTTACACAATTTCTTTTTTTTTTCAGGTTGGCAATGTGACAAACATAGATTGTGTCATCCTGGGTTACAGCCACTTCTTAGGGTGTGGAGTTACTTGATTCTGGCACAGTGGATCAGTGAACTCAAAACATGTGACACAAGCTAGGTTTGGGCCTCCCTAATTTTCACGTGAGATTCAGGGACAGGAAAGAATGAAAAGTGCATTTCTCTTTGGGAACCTGAAGAAAGGAAGCCTCAGAATATCCCTACTTGACCTTTTTATTCTGAGCTTTAATGCTCTGGATGAAAAAAAATTCAAGTACATTAAACCAGTAATATATTCTATTATCGTGAAAGCAAATTCTAACCTAAACTTCACCATGTGAAGTACAGCAGTGAAGTCTGACTGAGCTGCTACCGTTGCTCAGCTTAGCCACCTGATAAATGATCTCGGTGCCTTATCTAGGTACTGAATCTACTCACTTTGAAGAGACAGTATCTTATTCTGAAAAGTGCTTGGAGACTGTTCAGGACCAACTTTATCCAGGAACATACACCGTTCTAATGTCATATAATGACCAAGTTTTAAACATTTTGCTTGGAAGCAAGGTAGGAGTGAGAAGAAGCCAAGAAAAAGACATTCAATGACTTCTTGGTTTATGCAAGCAAAAATAGAGGCCACCACTGCTGAGGCCACGGGGACACAGATGAGGAGGTCACAAGTTTACTTGCAGAACTAACTGGGAAACATACTGAATGCAACCTGATCCAGACTAGAATTGTAATTAAATGCCACACAAAGTGTTACCTAGACCCAGAGGTGAGTCACTGCCAGGTGTCTAGCAAAGGATTCACAGAGGCTTTGAACTTGAACTGACTCAGAATGGAGAGTCATAGCCAGTAAAGGGAAAAAAAGCAAAAGAAAGAGTGGAATAAGTGGCCGAGAGGTGCTGAAGAATGTGTGGTTTGGAGGAAAATTTTGAGTATTCTTGCTGTGACCACAGGAACAAAGGATCCTTTTAGGCCAGGGGTGGAAAGCCAGCCACCGTCAGAGTCAGGTATACCATGTGGATGACTGGAGTCGCACAGGTTTAGGGGGAAAATGCATTTGCTGGGAGAGGCAGAGCTGATGGCTCACTTGAGGACATGCAGTCTCTAGAGATATTGTACAAGGAGCTGGGCATTTAGCTCTGCAGCAGAGCATTTACTTAGTGTACGTAAGGCCTTGAGTTCAATCCCTGGCACCACCAAAACAATACCAAAAACTCCAAGAAACTAAAACAAGACACTGCACAAATCACACTTCCCCCATAATGTTCGAGACTGTCCCTTTCCTCATACTCTTTCCTGTACTGGGGATTCACAGTCAGTTTCTTTATTCACTCAGCCAGTATGTACTGAGTGCTTCCTCTGGGTGAAGTATTGAACTGGGAATTGAGACTGGTACAATGGACTGAACAAAAACTCCATCACGGAACTGATACTGCAGTGTAGGGGAGACAGAAAAAATATGAAGGAGTCAGAAGTGGAGTTGTAGGCTAAATGCCATGAAGAAATAAAGGAGGGAGACCTGGTAGAAAATGAGAGAGAGGTTGAACTGTGGATAGTGGGCTCTAAAAGGCCTGACCAAGAAGGGGACCACTGAACAAAGTCTGGACATAGGGAAGGAGGTAGCAGTGAGGACGGTAATCCGTGAGAAGAGCAAAGCCAGCAGAAGAAACAAGCAATGAAAGGAACAGATGACATCCACTGCCAGGACAAAAGATAGCAGGAATGAGGTGACCATGCTGTGTTTGCTTTCCTCAAGTTGAAAAATTTGATTACTTGGGGGCAGAGGAGTGAGATGTGGGATTTGTTTTTACAGACTCACTCTGGCTTTTATTTATAGCCAAAAAGAATGCTTTGCATAGGAGTGGAAACAAAGGGACCCTCTGGGAGGTGAGAGCTGCTACTGAGGTCACCATAAGGGTAGTGGGAAGTGTTGGGGTCTAGTGGTGTATTAAAAGGAGAACACCAGCTTTTCCTGACAGATTGGATGTAGTATGTGATGGTGGGTGTGGGGTGGGGGGATACAGGGATAACTCTAAAGTTTGGGAGCTGAACAATTAGAATATGATGGAAAACATAGCAGGGAGGAGGAGTCAGAGAGAGAAGGAGATCAATAACTTGGTTTCAGAAATGTCACCTTTGAGACATCTAACAACAAGCATGCACTTAGCACGACATATGAGTCTGGTAGTAGAGGAAGAGATTTGAATTGGAGATCATCAGAATCTGTTGGTGTGTCAGGGTACATAATGTTAAAACCATGAGACTCAATGCGATAAACAAGAGCAAGTGTCCAAAGACTCAGCTGCAGAACATGCCAATACTTTGTGGTTGAAAAGATGAGTAGGAATCAGCAAGGGAGGCTAA